>JAVFBZ010011031.1:0-12025 GCA_032466195.1 Katharina tunicata | reverse complement strand
CAGAATTGCAGCTTTAAATACCCATCACCACCCCAGTATTTTCCCCAAGTTTCATTTGCATTCGTCAAAATCTGAAAATTTTATGTCGCTTAACACGAATTTCCACAGAAACACGCCACAACGTGTGTTATTTTTTGTTCAGTGTAGTTGGCCATGTTGTCCCATTCCAGAAGCAATGAGAAACATAATCATCTATGGCCATTGTACACAAGAAACGATATTTCTTAAAAATTCAACACTTTCTTGTGACATTTCACCTATGCGTTTCTTTCTTAACAGACTATATCTTCCGGCAAACAAAACGTAACATTTTAGGCATTTTCACACCCTGCCATCCTCGAAACTAATGACCCCATCACACTGACGAGAAACACGCGAGGTACAGTCGATTGTGAATTCGGATGTTCTTTGTAAAGTTATTTTTGTTGTGCCTAACAGATACAAAAAACAAAAACACGCAAATAGTTATCAGCTAGTGACGGTGAATTTATTTACAAATTTATTGCGTAAAATTTATCGGACATGCATACTCATCTTGTATACTTTATTTAAATGAAAAAAAAAAACTATGGTAAATTTTGCATCCCCCGGGAAGAGTTGAATGGCCCTAAAAGGGGCCTTTGGAATGGCGATGAGCCAGGAACCTACCGGCGAAGTCTTTTATGTTCATGATCCCCGCGTCGGTCATTGTCTGCATTCTATCTGAATCGTATTTTGGTTGAGGATATTCTCTCTTCTGCATTGGCGAATAAGATGTTGTTACACGTTCAAATTTTGCCGAATGTTACGAACAGACGCCAGTAGACCTGGCCTCTGAACAACCTGATTGGAAGCCACACGTACGTTTTTATCGGACTGTCGACTCTTAGGTCTTCTGATGACTTGAAAATGAAAAAAAAAACTATGTTAAATTTTGCCTGTAGAGAAAAAATGGACCAAATATGCTGATTTTCATACAAACGGACATCGGAAATCGAGAAAAAGTCAGATTTTAGTTTAACCCGACAGTCTTTATTTCCTTGCAGTTTTTATTTTATCCCGTATCTCTTTAAAACTGTGTTTACAATTGGCCTATTCAAAACACTTGGAGTGGAGATTAACAGATCTTACTCTTACGAAACGATAACTTAAATAGCCATTTAACATACCGCAGGGAAAGCGGGGTGTATTATTAAACAGACATCGTTTATTTAAAATGAAATCAGATTGGGCGCAGAACTGACAGAAAAAACTGCTGTCATGACATTTACTTGTACTCAATACAGCTATTGAATTAACAAACGTTACAGTTGCTTATGATATTGTGGATAAAAGATGGGGTTTTCGTGCGGATGATCCGCACAGGCTGCGCGGTTCATAAAACAGGTCTGCAGGGTCACAGCAGTGACGTAACAGGTGGCGGGTTAGGGTGGGGTACCTGTTGCGCAGGACATGTGTGTTTTTGCGCAGCTGGGTGTTGGCTATGGTTTGGGGGAAAAATGGTTGGTGGGGTGACTTGGCTGATATGACATCACGATCGTCGGCTCAGTGAATGAGGAATGGGCGAGTTGAGTGATTGGTTGAATTGGTAGGGAGTAATCGTGAACAGTATGTGTGGGGGAACTGGTGCTGGTTTGTAAAAAAAAGGAGAAAACAAAACTAGATTTTAAAAAAGCCCATAAAAAGACAATTGAAAAAAAGGCACTTCATTAGATTAAAAAAAAATGATACAAAAAAAAAAAGATACAAATGAAAGATATCTTTAGGGAAAAAAGGGCCTTTGGAATTGGTTGCTGAGTCACGCGACGTGAATTGTCGACATGAAAAAAACCTTGTCAACTTGTGTTTCTTTAAACAGCTCTTGCGTAAATAAATTTAATTTTACCTAATTCCTTTTGTATATATTTTTGTAATTATTAAACCTTTTAATACAAATATCCCCTGAAAGTCTGGGTGGCAATTTTTATATTTTTCAGTTCGTCAGTTATTTGTAATTCCCTAAAGCGATCTGTGATGTTGTGTATATCGGCATCCAGCCTACCCTCATCACGTCGGTCATTGTCTGCATTCTGTCTGAATCGTATTTTTGGGGGACATTCTCATTTCTCCCTTGACGAATAAGATTTTGTTCCACGATAAAATTTTGCCGAATGTTACGGACAGACGGCATTCGGACTGGCCTCTGAACTTCATTGGAAGTCACACGAACACTCAAAAAGACGTCATTTAAAGTTGCCTCGTCTTCGTCAATTCACGGGTTCGGTCTCCCAATGACGCTTCGACCACGTTTAAGTATAAGTGGCCTGTTTTGCGCAGGATATATGTGTTTTTTTCGCGGCTGGGTGTTAGATATGGTTTGATAGAGAGAGTGGTGGTGGGGTGACGTGGCGGATATGACGTCACGATCGTCTACTTATTGAATGAGGAATGAGCGGGTTGAGTGATTGGTTGATTAGTTAGGGATTGATCGTGAACAGTATGTGTGGGGGGATTTGGTGTTGGTTTGTAAAAATAAGGAGAAAAGGAATGTAGATTTGTAAAAACAAAACATAAAAACGACAATTGAAAAAAAGGGAACTACATTAGATTAAAAAAAAATGACAAAAAAAAAAAAGAGATGCAAATGCAAGATTTCTTTCGCAAAGGGTCGGGTGGCCCTAAAAAGGGCCTTTGGAATGGCGATGAGCCAAGTACCTACCGGCGAAGTCTTTTAAAAAACACGTTAGCAGGTTCATGATCACAATAGTTTGTCTTGGACTTGTGAGGCTTTGGCGTGGACATCATCGGCACCGTCCTTATTCGTCTGGGTTTGGTGATGCCGTTGTGGAAGTGGGTGGTGATGGGTGGTGGCTGCACTCCACTTGACGCATCGACGAGTTGCTGTTTTTCCAATGGTGGTTGGTTGGTAGCTGGTAGCGCTGGCTGGCTGGTTGAATGAAATTCTAATATGTTTTGGAGGTCTTTTATCGGATTGGAGGTGGATTGCAGTTTTTGCCAACGACAGTCACAGCGACGTTCCCTGATTGGTCCTTTGAAATGACGTGTTGACTGGTTGCTGAGTCACGCGACGTGAAATTTGTCGACATGAAAAAAAACCTTGTCAACTTGTGTTTCTTTAAACAGCTCTTGCGTAAATAAATTTAATTTTACCTAATTCCTTTTGTATATATTTTTGTAATTATTAAACCTTTTAATACAAATATCCCCTGAAAGTCTGGACGGCTAATTTTATTTTCTTCAGTTTCTCAGATATTTGTAATTTCCAAAAGCGATCTGTGATGTTGTATATATCGGCATCCAGCCTACTCTCATCGAGTCGGTCATTGTCTGCATTCTGTCTGAATCGTATTTTGTTGAGGGCATTCTCAATTCTCCCTTGACGAATAAGATGTTGTTCCACGATAAAATTTGGACGAATGTTATGGACAGACGGCATTCGGACTGGCCTCTGAACAATTCATTGAAAGTCACACTAGCTCGCAAAATGACGTCATTGAAAGCTGCCTCGTCTTCGTCAATTCACAGACTCGGTCTCCCAATGACGCCTTTTAATATAAGCTGAAATTCTGGACGGCAAAATTTTTTTTTTTTCAGTTTGTTAGATATTTGTTATTTCCTAAAGCGATCTTTTTTTTACGCGCAAAAAGACATCATTGAAAGCTGCCTCGTTTTTTTTAAATTCACTTACTCGGCCTCCCAATGACACCTCGACCACGTGTAAGTATACGTGGCCTGTTTTGCAGGACTCTTCAATTAAGACCTTTATTATTCGGACGTCGACTCTGAGGTCTTCTGATTACTCGTTTTCGGTGTAAACCAAGAACCAGTAAATAAGAAGTATGCTGATTTTAATACAAACGGACATCAGAAAGATTCGATCGAAAAAGGACAGATTTTAGTTTATCCCACAAGAACAAGAAAACACAGGAATAATAATATTACTAACAATGAGTGAAATCTATGATACAAAATAATCTGTTGGTTAATGGCTTGCGTAATATTTCTTTACTTAGTGGGACATCGCTTACAATATCATATCTACAATGAAGTACATATTACAAATATCATGTCTTTATTTTGACAGGTAAATTTGTCGTCTTCTGACAATTCGTCAAAAGTAGTTTGTTAAGTACTCGAACAGAAGTTTTCGAGTGAATTCCGGTTCTATGGATAGACATAAACTACAAAGACATTGTTCAACAAGAGTTTACCCTAAATTCGATTCCTTTTCCTAGAAACGGCTCAAAGTAGCTATAAACACTCACAAAATCCTTTTTACTTTTTGTATAACCCTCTATTAAATGTTATCCCCCTATTAAAAAAATTATTCCAATATCCTAGGAGTTTGTAGACAACGAATAGAAATGGTGATATAATTAGCTTCTATCCACTTGATGATCCTACCGGTTATCTTTATGCCTTAGTCAGCTAGTGCCAGACTGGTAAGCTAATTGGTGCTCATGATGATATTTAAAGCCAGCTGGTTGCTGATGATGGTATGTAAAGGCCGCTGGTTGCTGATGGTGGTAAGCCTGCACAAAAAAAAGGTGCAAGGAATTTCATATTTTGTTTGTGTGAATTTAAAAAGTGTTTTAAAGTGTTACTAAATTGATTTCTATTCAATTTAAGTTGTATACTTTATTTTACCATTCACCTTTTAATAACAATGACAAAGTTGCTTGGCCTGTGTTGGGCAATCATCTGTAAGTTTGGAATGCAATTTTCTTTTTCAATTAAATTTTCTCTCTGGTATTCTGTTTGTCAGATATTTGTACTTTTCCAAACATTTCTGTGATGTTGTTAATATCGGAATCCAACCTACTCGTCATTGACTGCGTTCTGTCCGAACCGGGTTTTGTTGAGGACATTCGCCCGTGTCGTTTTTTTTCACAATCAAAATTTGCCGGATGGTACGGACAGAAGGTACTCGGACTGGTCTCTGGGCGACCTCATTGGAGGCCTCGTAAGCGCGAAAAGGCGTCATCGAGAGCTGCTTCGTCCTCATCAGTTCGCCCTCCGAATGATGCCTCGAATGCGTGCAAGTATACGTGGCCTGGACCCTTATTCCAAGGTTTCTGACGTTTTCTGATGAAGTTGTTTACATGGAACACCAGGCACGTGTAGATAAGAAATGGACATAAAAAAATCCTGGCAATTATCCCAGAAATCTCCAGATTTGTGTTGTTTTCTGGGCAGGGTCATGGACCAAAGCCGAATACTCTGTACCCACGTTATCAATGTCGCAAAGAAATTCCAAACATCTGTACCCGAAATGAACGGCAATCCAGTACATTGCACTATAAAGGACCGACTTTGGAGAAATGAGTTCTAAATACCTTTGGATTTTCGGAAATTTATAGTAATTGGCTGGCGATTCGTTGGTTTGGCCTTCCCTGTCTTCGTTTCACAAAACCATTCAGGACACAATTGCTTTCCTGAAACTCCCGATCCTCTACGATGTCAACATCACCACATATGTCCCAGAGATTTCGGTTGAATGCCGCTCTCAAGTTCTTTATCGAATTCCCATGGTAATCGCTTTCCTTTTCTGGCTTTGCTAAAGCATAAACATGTCTTAATGTTTCTGTGCTGGAATTGCACCAGTCTCTTAGCACCAGTCTGAAATTTAAAATAAAAAGGCGAGGTAAGATCTCGTTTTGTCCTTTATTCTTAGCTGTTTTGTACAACTATACTTAGGGGATAATTATGTTCTTATTTTACGGTAGGTTTATTACACGGTCACCTGACTAGTAAGTGTTGTGTAGAAAATAAAATATGTTATTAAAATTTACCGTTTGCGTGTTTCTTGTGTTCATTACATATATATATGCAGCGGTAATTTGCCAGAAGAGTTAGGTACATTTTTCGGCAATGTACCGAATATCGTTACATCAAATGAAGCATCATTCTGACCAAGCCGCTACACATACAGGCCATTGTTTAAACCAAATAATCCTTTGTGTAATTCGCTGTTATTTGAAATGACCGGAGAATTCTATGGAAAAACAAACCACAATGTTGTTAAACTGACATCAGAAATAGCAGTTATTCAGAACGAAAAAAAAAATCTAGTCAGCTTGACCTTACCTATACGACCTCAACGTGTTCAAGACTTTATTTATAATAGGCAGGTGTTTGGAAGTTCATGACAATCGGCCGATAACAAGTTGCAAGAGAATTGCTGAAAAACAAACATGTACGAACGTAACGTACAAAGGAATCGTTACATAGATTAAGTATTGGTAATAACCACACCTTTAGATTTAAAATCGGTAATGTTAAAGACTTACGCAAACAGTCTGCAGAGATGGAAATATAGTTTATTTTAGCGTTGAAACGTAGACCTAGCTTTAGTGTTTTAATACATTTTGAAAGCACAACTGAAAGCTGACGTGTCAAGTGGCCGTTTTACTACTAATATGCAAAACACAAATAATTTATGGGGCTAACATGGGAATGGGGTTACTTACAATTACTCTTGGTACATGTATTGTATAGAAGCTCAGATGACTTTCAAAGAAGACTTCATCCTAATGAACTTGGACTTCATTGTAACGTATAGTGAAGATAATATCTTGTTTTACATTCCGTTTAACAAGTGAGCTATCCGTTAACACTTGAGAGATGTCTTCTGTCTGTGAGAAAATATAGTACCAGACTAGAACGTACTAATTGGAAACACGTGCTGATTGCTCATGGTAGCGTTCACAGATGTCTATGTTTGTATGCACATTATCCGTTCTTCTGCAGACGGATTCGTTAGGATCTCACTCTTATGGCTGTATTGGCTTGGCACAAAGATGTATCTTATCATTAAGTCAGAGAGCTGTCAGTGTTGTAAGCTACATTATGGTGATTCGTATTCAGCACCGAATACGGATTTGACGGATATTTTTTTCACCACGAGCTAAAACTGTAAACATTATACTGTTTGAAGCTGTATTTATACCAGAGTGATATGGATTGACTGATTAGTATTTAACGCCACATTCATCAGTTTTTAAGCTACGGTATGGTGTGAACATTCAAATTAAATTAATTTAAGATTTCACCCTTTCATACCAGATCACTCAAGGCCTTATAAATCAAAAAGAGCAATAAGGCGAACTGAAAAGGACAGAGGTAAGTGATACAAAAATTAAATAGGTTTTAAAACATGTGGAAATGCTTCAGACGTAAAAATCAGAGATATTTTAATATGTTTAACTTTTACATATTTTGAATATATAAAAATTGTGATTGATTTTAGTAACAATACTATTTTTGTGATACCAACCGATCCACTCAAATCCTTCTTAGAGTTGACTGTGTAGAACTGCTGTTGGACGGGCAAATTTCACACAGTCAACCAATGTGTTTCATGCGGTATTCTCAGTCCCACATTACATACTTGGGTTCGTGTTTGTTTTTGGACAGTTATATAATCTGGTCACATAGACCTAACTGTACAAACCTGAATATCTCCCAAAATATTGTTAATCACCAGTTCTTTATAAGCACCAATAAACTAAATCCGGGGTTTATTTCAAGGAGTTATTCCAGCCATTTTTTTTTTCGCAAAAAAAGGCAAGACATAACACACACCCATTGTGGTTTAATTAAGTTACTGAATAGAATGTGTCATATATCACTGAGGGTTGCAACACAAGCACATAGCTGGAGATCGATTTCTGGTCTCGTTTTTGGTGACACAAATAATCTAACAGTTCTCTGGTGAACTCTCAATTTGTTTCAGGCGTCCGTCTAGTAGCTTCTTTTAGTGGCATTTAGAAGTTGGAAAGGTATAAAGGAAACAGGAGTTTTGTTTGGATAACTAGAGACGGATAACTCCGTCTAGTATATATTCATTCTTATCAGTACAATAATTCAACAGCAACTTTACCAACTACATGTAACAGCTCAAGATTTATAGGCCATAGCGCATTTTCACTATTTTTTAAAGACAACTTCTAGGTTGATGCATATTTATCGGTCCAGTTGAATCGAGATCATGTTATGAGCAACAATATTTGTGTTTATATCCCGAAGTGATATTGAACATATTCTAGTTCAGAAAATGTCTTTGAGAGATACAAACCCACGGCCCCTTAAAGTCAGAGAATCGCCAGCAGTAAATGCCGGCCACCTGAACCTTTCAGCTACAACGTGGCAGGTATTTACTGCTGGAGAGCTGCCTGACTCTGTGAGTTGTAGGATCGAGTCCAGCAAGGGTAATTTCCTGCTAAATTCTCTGAACTAGAATATGTGCAATATCTCAGAGCGTTATTCCCCTACAAAAACGAAAATGAAATATTTATGATCCATGACAGCAGGAAACAAATTGTTACTTCTTGAACAATACAATGACAAATTTCACTGGTTCGTAAAATGACTTTTCAAATCTGACAGCCATTGGTAGACCTGTATTGTATTTTATTGTTGGGGCTAAAAACTGATATTCTTATTTCTCTGTCTCCCAAGCGAACCATCCATCTATTATCAGTCCATGATGCTCATATTGCATCAACGCTCTTTTTATGATTGATGCTGATAACATTTATTGACATTTCATATTTTTGAGCTGGAGTGGGATAAATACCTAAAAGGGGGGATGGATTTTGTGTCTGTAGTCTGTAGCACTGTCAAGATGTACTTAACAGTAATAATTTATGATATTCTGACTGATCTTCGCTATATTGCTTTTCAAAATACGGACAATGCGCTCAGGACTCGAATTGACTGCACCTTAGCCAGTCTATGCTTTTATTTAAACAGTGATTGAACCTAAAAAAAGAATAGAACCCCTGTCCAGAAATCTAAGCGGAGTTAAGCAATCAGTTAGAAATATGCGTAGATCAAATGTCCCTTTGCTGTTAACATACTAACTTGAGAATATATATATTCATAATATCACGTCACCCTCTCATAGTTTGTCCTCGCTAATATATCGGCTTGATATCTATAACTATATCCTTGAAACAACGATCAGATATAATTTCCAGTGAACAATGATGGATGTGCCTGTTATCTGCCAGTGCGACCTACAGCGATTGTATTATCCTGTGAAGATGAAACGAAAAGATGGGACTAAATGGTTTAATCCCTGTTTTCAGGGAGCGACGAGAGTGATAAAGACAAAAACAATCTCCTAAATCAAATGATGGTTCATGAGCGTGAAAACTGAAACCGACTGAGCTTGTCACTTAATCGTAAAGGAATCCCAAAATAAACAGTTTATGATAGAGATAGTAATAACGGGTAAGTAAGTTCCGTTTAGGAACCGATGTTAATGGATTGTCTGTTGCATGTGTGTACGGTATTGAGACAAGATCGGGTAAACCACCGAGGCGTCACATTCAGTTACAGTGGATCATGGTTTTAAATTAAATACTATGATGTTGATAACTTGATTGTACTTAATGTACGCCAATTGAAAACAAAGGACTCTTTAACAGAGACACCGATCATAGGTGTGCACGTGTTTGAGATTCATAAATAATGACGAGTTAAAACTGGCATTAAATATTCATCATGATTGAAGCTTTTTTCACTTATCTGTCTTCTTTTCACAGTCGAAACTCTAGCGTTATATGCTTAGATCTGCTAATGAGTCGTATTTTATTGATAACAATGGTATTTTCTTGCTAAGATTTTTAGTTGTCGCTTTATAAGAAATCGTTTTTATATAAATATGGATTTTACTGGTTGAGAGTGACATTGGATAATTAAACACCAAGCTTAAGTTTGTTTACAGACATGAGTCTAGTAGGAATCGTATCGAACCTTCGCCCGATTAACACTCATCAATTGAACTATGAGTACACTCTACTTCGGCTTTCTAGATAACCGACACCGGTCCATTAATATATCTGCGTTTTTTTTAAAATGTAAATACAATACAGATGTTGCTAAAAATTAACACTTGGAAAGCGGTCCATATCGATTATAAATATGTTTACGTTGTGACTGGAAAAGCATTAGTGTGTACAACATCGAATAAAGTGATTGAAGTTTATTATAACTATATCCATTATCCTTGATTAATAGTGCAAACCGTTTCTAAGTGAGGAAGCCTTGTTCAATACAGCACCCATTTCGTAGCCCAAACACCGCTGTTTACAGAAGAGAGTGTCAAAAGTTCAATTAATTTTTGATTGCTGTGTAGCATTTAATAGGTCCCAAATTTACCGAAGTTAGTCCCAAAAGTGCTTTGTTTTAGTGCCTCACACAAGTTGGTATTTATCTGGTGCCTACAATGCGGATAAATATAACTCTCACCGGTCATTTTACATTGAGCTGATTTATGAGCAAAAAACTACCCATGTAAGTAAGTATACGTTTATATACGTAAAAGAGAATTGATTGTGTACATATTGTTGTATAAGACAAGCTTTCGGAGAGAGCTTACTCCATATTCAGTCAAGGAACAATACGTATCCCGATCCTCGCCGTCCCTTTACTGAAGCACTGAAATCGTTGAAACATAGTTTGAAATGGAATGATTTTGAGTTCAACGGTCGAATGTACCAGCAAATAAATGGCTGTGCCAAGAGCAAAATATTCAGTCCCAATTTCTATGGCAATATGGGAAAATCAAGCCCTTGGAAAGTGTGGTAAACTGCCCCTGTTGTACCTTCGATATTTGGATGATATACTTACCGTTTGGCAGCATTCCAGAGAAGATCGAAATCTATTCATCTTACATTACATCAACATGATCACAATATTCAAATTCAATCTATACTATCAGCCTGGCTAGTGTAGATTTGTTGGATTTTACAGTCTACAATGGTGTTAATTTCGCTCTAACAAGGATGTTGGATTATTGGATATTCTTTAAACCTACGAATACCCATCAACTACTCCATTCTAATTTGTTGTATCCGCTGCACAACTTTAAGGGAATTATTAAGTCCCAAATAATAATGGTTCATCGGAAGTGTAGCACCCTCGCTTTCTTGAGATTCAGGTCTATCTAGAAACTTGTCCCTGAGAATTTATCTAGAACATGAGATGATTTATCGTTTTTTATTAGTAGATATCCCAGTGCCAGTGTGATAATTCTTGCCCAAAATATAACAAAACTTATATATAGTCTGGTGACAATAGTTCAGAAATAAAACCCAATCCAGAATGCAACGCAGGTGACACGCATGCACAATTTTATAAGTTAAAATCTGATTACACAACTTAAAATCATGTATATTTGTAATTCTTATCAGATTTTAATTTATGGAACCAGAATTTAACTGATGTAATATTGCATGCGTGTCAACTGCTTGCATTCTTTTTTTTTTAAACTATTGTGAAAAGTCTATATATAGCTTTATTATATTTTTTGTAAAAATGTAGGGAAAGAAAATTTTGCTGTATCCCACCTTGCATTAGGCATACCTGAAAATGGAGTAAGTTCTCTCCGAAAGCTTGTATCATACAGTAATATGTACAAAATAATATATGTTGCGTTGTCTTTGATTAGTTTTATCAACCCTCTTCATAACCGGGTTTATTTGAGGAAGAATTGTTCTATTGTTATTTCAAAAAGAAGTTTGGGCGGGAGACACCAGGAGAAACTAGTGAGGTAGATATATAAAAGGTATTAAAAACTGCGTTAGAGGAGCATACAACGAGTACCATTGTGCATGAGGTATTCAATTGCTCATTCTTTCGCTAGTAGGAGTGTCAATGCAGTTGATAGATATGACAATCAATTGTAAGTCAGTCTATTGTGGTCTCTTGAGTCTCGTATAAAATTCACAATGAGAGGCAAAAGAGTATTGTAAATAAACACACATGATGTATCTGTTATTAATTGCTGCATTGGCTTTCTGGTGTGATAATGTTAGATGTGAATATTTCAACCAGCTCAACATAAAATGTAGCTAATTGAAATTTGACAGCTTGAAAAATGTTGATTTTTTCGGAAACGTTTTATTGGAGAAGAAACAGTTATGTAACAATGCATTTGTATTTTTTTCCGTTAGTAGAGTGCATATTTGATTTAATTTGAGGCAGTTAAGGAATGTTGTAGAAAAACGAATTGCCAAAGACTTCTTTCTGAACCACA
>JAVFBZ010010998.1:0-12028 GCA_032466195.1 Katharina tunicata | reverse complement strand
AGTAGGCCTATTATTTTGCATAAATGCCTGGATGTCCCTAAAAATAAACCTAGCTTCAAAAAAAGTTTTCTGGCATTTTCTATGAATTATCAAAGCAGGAATCTCCATACGCTAAACCTATTTTTAGGTTATGCAGAAAAATTTTAGAAGACCGATTTTTAGGTTACCCGAGAAAACCTTACAGCACAGGCCTGCTTTTATACACATGAACCTATTGGTGTTATGTATGTAAACAAAACAAAAACACCCAGACAATAACTGAGGAATATCCTAAACACATTGCTCATATCTTTTACATCAAACCATTCAAATCAATGGGGATTGCATCTAATTTTATATATGTTTAACATGACTTGTTGAAATAAAAAAATCCACAGTGATAAATGCTCAATGGTCGATACTCTGTTTTCATAGGGTAGAAATTACACAGTGACATGTACAAGTTGGAAAGATAATGTCACCCCAGTGCATTGGAGGCCTATGCAGACCTGCCTACCCGCAAATCCAAAAATGTGTACAAGGACCTGAGCTTTTGTGTACAATCCAGAAATGTTGCGTACAAACTAAGAAAACACAATGATGGTATGCGTATTATTATCAAGTTTAAGCACAAGTCAACATGCCAAAGAATTGGATTGACTATTAACATAACTTTTTTTTAAAAACATTAATGACAACTACAAGAACATGCAGTATTAGAGATTGGAGGCTAAGTTTATAAACTGATTCCTGAATAATTTGTAGAATTTTGAGCATATCGAATCTTGATGTTTTGAGTACAATTTAGTAACCCATGCATACAAGTGTATTTTAAAAGAGTTCAAAATACACCAAATGTGTACATAATCTGCTTATGACAGCTTGACTACATGTATAAGCTCTAAACGTTCTGCCTTAATTATAATCATAGGTGGGGGGGATCACAACATGTGTCAGCTTGGATAACCAGTCATAAATGGCATAGGAAGACAAAATTCAAACTAACGAAGCATACAAAAAATTATTCAGAAGAGATTTTCTCCAATAATAAAAGCATTGCTTTCACTTGATCAAAATGTTACATTGGCAAGCTTGTTTCAAAGCAAGATAACTTTTATGCCTATGTTTATCATCCTCGATGCTTATTTTACCTGTATCTCTTTAAACGTTATGTTTATTAAAAAATTTACATGAGAAAATTGATGAATTTCAGCGAAGACAAAAATCGAAATCTGTCTGTCATCTTTCAACATTTTTTTTCAAAGCGAACATTTTCACCTATTGGGAGAAGCTGCAGTGGCTGTGACTGTGTGAGGCTGTGAAGCTCCATTTTTTTGTCATTTCAAGGTATAATCCTATGATAACAAATTACATTGGAAAACTATGTGAAGAAGTTGGCTAATTCATGGAAACCAATCGCAATTCGATCGACTGATTTTACCAAGCAAGACACTGATCGCATGAATCTGGTAGGGGTAAATTCTTGTCTGGATAAGAGCCACATGGCGACTTGACAAAAGCCAAAGCCTGCTTTTGTCAAATCTTACAGGCATAATCAAATGTTCAGTAAGCTGGTCTCATCTAGACCATGTTTAGAGAAAGTAAAAGACCACAGAACTGGGTGTTAGGCGCACCCCTGGGTAAATTGCAAAATTTCTCATGAACACAAAACATAACCAATGAAGGTTATTCCATTCAAATGGGTGTAGATTCATTCAGTGATTTTTCGCTTTGAATATAAACTGAACGCTGATCCCATTTGTTGGATTCATTTTGTTGATCAATATTGTTGATTGCGTGTACATGTATGTATTATACATGAATGTTAATTTTACCTGCTTTTTCTGAAGTTTAATGATGTTGTTACTTTCCTTGATGCTAGTTCAGTTTTACAAAAATTTTTACTCCCAAAAAAGTACCATAGAAATTAAGTTCATTTTCATATCAGGTTGTTAGTTTCAGCTTTGGTCAGGTTGTTAGTTTCAGCTTTGTTTGACCAAACAGATATAAAACAAACAAAAAAATACAACAAAACTGATGTGCCTCTTTGTTAATTTGCGAAAAGTCTGTTCCAAAAAGTTTGACACACCACAGAGCGGTCAGACAGAGACACTCCCTGCTTTCGCAAATGATTCATCTCAGTAAAATGAAAACAGACCCGAAATCTGTAGAATTCCACGTTACAGAACTTTATGGGGACAAAAATGATTAATGATGCAACTTTAAAGTGAGTAAAATGATCAATTTGTCCTGTTTTTAAATTTTGGGGGATTTAAAAAAAAAAGTTTTCCAAATGAATCCAAGGGCAGGACTAATAAATAATAAATATCATATATCAGAGTTATTTTTGTAAGACTACTGGCCCAAAGTTCAGGAAACATCAGGACATACAGGAAGGATGGAAGCCCTAGCGAGCAACCTGAAAGAAAATCTTTAAGAACACACATACCCAGCATTTTTTCAAGAATTTAGAAGACTTGTTACATTTTTTTTAAAGAAACTCACGGACCATCTCATTAAACAACCTGTTCATGGAAGCTTGAGAAGTTGAGAACCTTATCACTAGTTATCAGTAAACCTTGCCCAAATAAACTTTAGTGAAAATATCATCTAAAATCATTTTTTTGATAACTATGCCTATTTGCCGCAGCAGTACTTAAAATCGCCCACATTTTCAACATGTCGCTAACAAAGCGTTTTGTCAATCTACAAATCTATAGTCTCTGATAAAAGCAAGTCAAGTGCTGGGGATTCATTTATTGGAAAAAGCATCTTAATTTGTGTACACAACTGACCACCAGGCAGTTGTAATCAACACCTCCAGGCAGAATTAGTGAGGGTGCAGGACTGTTTGTCTGATATGGTGTTTTACAGCGTACTTAAGGTTATTTCACTCCTTTGACAGGGTGCCAGCCACATGGGCGAAAGACATCACAGAACATTTACAGGACAAAAAACAGGACTTCATGGACGTTGGTTTTTAGCGCCAATATTTGGTGGTAAAAAATTATGAAAAACTGATCATTGAATGTTAAAAACTCAATATAGAACATTTTGGGGGGCAAATACCGGAAAAAATTAAGATAAACTAAATGTCATGAATTTCCAGAGAACATGAAACATCTTGCAATCCACACTTTCAATGTGTCCAAATTGTGACAGTTTTGGGCTGTGGGCCCTGAAGTACATGTAAGGTACATCAAGATTTAAAAAAAATTCTCGTACATGTAGCTCCAAGTTTTGGCTAATAGGCAGTTTGCATAATGTGTCTGCCAGCATTTTGCCACCTACATGTACCTCATGCACATGATAAATGACTGCACTGGAAAGTATTTTTTGCAACAATGTATATAACGTCATGACTTCATTGTGACGTGATAATGGCGATGACGTCAAAAATGTGATGTTATCTCTCTATGACCTATTATCACACAATAATCAAAATGCAACAGCTTTGGAGTGGAATTATAGAGGTTGTAGTGTGAGAATTTTAAATTACTTTAAAAACAGGTTTGTCATGTTAAAACTGTTTTGTAAATGATGCACCTTTGGTTGGTTGATTGGAACGTCGTACTCAAGAGTATTTCACTTATATGACAAGTTTGCATTGCCGGTGTATGCTGGAAAGAAACCTCGTAAAAACCACCCCGGGAACTGCTTAGCCACCGGAAAACTTCCCTTATGTACCTAAGATCCGATGCACTTTTGAACGCAATTTCAAGAGGCATTAGAGAATATTGCTTTTAAAACATTTTTATAAAAAGGAACTGAAGAAAGTTCAATTTGATGGAAATCAAATGGAATCATGGAATTTAACGTTAAAACATAAAAAAACTGAACATGGCGCTTTAAAATAATTCAAGGAGGCTAGTAAACATTTCGACGTCTATGAAGCCGGCCACAACAATATCGGCATCCTGATGCTGATGAGCTCACTAAGCACCAGGGGCCCTAAAGGCTCCCACCCAAATACACGATAGGGTGTGAGAAACTGGATTGATATTTACAAGCAGGTTTATGATTGGGCAAGTTTTACCTACAGACTCTGTTTGGAAATCTAGCAGTTACTTACCATGATTTGAGCTGCCTTGCTGGGAGGGTATTATGCTGGAGTTGTCTCCCATTTGTCTTGGCGATGATAAATATTCCTGTATACTATCATCACCATCTAAGGTAACATTTTCAACGTTTTGACTGGTGGAAGCGTGATTGTCTTGGTGTGAAGTATTTAGGCCTATAATTGATAACAAACTAGTATTGTCAACGTCACTTGTCACCTCTGTAATTTTACAATCGTCCATAGAAAGGCGACTCGTCTTAGGTACTGGTTCTGAGCCACTTAAGGTGTAAAGTGAAGTCATATCATTAGAGATGCTTAAAGGACGTTTTCTTCTATCCTTTCTTACTGAGGGGCTTTCAGTTTGGTCAGAATTCGCATAAAGATCTAACGGGTAAATATCTTGATCGTCAACAGGTTCCGCCTTTACAATGACATTGTCGGAGACATCTTGTGTGATTTCAGAGAGACTTGGTCCATCATGATAGGAAGGTATCCGGCTGTCACTCTGACCAATTCCAGTACGAGGCTGAGGCTTGGCTCCTCCAAATACAGCCTGAGCCTTGGCAGCCTTTAATTGGGCTTCCTTTAGCTTTTCTGTGAGGGCAAAGGTTATACCTTTCATCCAAACAGGATCTGGAGAATCCCCTGAGCAGTCTGTGCAGAATAAAAAGAACAGAGTAAATACATCATATTATTGGTATGTCAGGAATTGCAGATCCGACCAAACAAGTCTCAAGTTACGCACTGCAATGTCTTATCTCAGAAAATCAGGTCTGGCTGCACCCTTACAATAAGTTTGATTTGTTTGATTGGTGTTTAACGTCATACTCAAGAGTATTTCAACAAACGACTATCATATACAGGGTATGGAAGAAAACCGAGAAGAAACCTCATAAAAACCACCCTGTGAACTTTGCAGGCACTGGAAAACTTCCCTTATACATGTTATATACCTATTAAGGTACAAAAGGCCTGAAAGGGGGGATAGAACCTATTCCGGGTACAGTGAAGGGAGCTCTGTAGTCCAACGCTAGATCACCATGCCATGCTGTCTTTGAAACCATGTTAAACGTTTGCCTTGTACTACTGCCCCTAAATGAGCCTTATGTGATTTCTCTCCAATGACGGTGTGCCTGCCCAGTGGGTAAAGGAAACCAGCATTAATGCCAATGACAACAAATGTGTAAGCTGATGTACTGGTTTGCGTGACATTTAAGCCATATTGGTAGTTTAACAGGTCAGTAGTATTCCATAGATGCAGGTTAGTGTAACAATAGTTGAGGAAAAGAGCACAAGAATACTTGAGTTTTTGACCACTTTCCCCATAAACATGTTCAAGTTTATCTGACAGTATAAACCTATCAGCGTAGAGGAAGGGGATTACATGCTTCTAGAACCAATAATATTGAACCTATGATGAAAGGGAGTACATGCTTCTAGAACCAATAATATTAAATCTATGAGGAAAGGGAGTACATGCTTCTAGAACCAATAATACTGAATCTATGAGGAAAGGGAGTACATGCTTCTAGAACCAATAATATTGAATCTATGAGGAAAGGCAGTACATGCTTCTAGAACCAATAATATTGAATCTATGAGGAAAGGGAGTACATGCTTCTAGAACCAATAATATTGAATCTATGAGGAAAGGGGGTACATGCTTCTAGAACCAATAATATTGAATCTATGAGGAAAGGAAGTACATGCTTCTAGAACCAATAATATTGAATCTATGAGGAAAGGGAGTACATGCTTCTAGAACCAATAATATTAAATCTATGAGGAAAGGGAGTATACTTCTAGAACCAATAATATTAAATCTATGAGGAAAGGGAGTACATGCTTCTGGAACCAATAATATTAAATGTATGAGGAAAGTGAGTGCATGCTTCTAGAACCATTAGTATTATATCTATGAGGAAAGTGAGTACATGCTTCTAGAACCAATAATATTAAATGTATGAGGAAAGTGAGTTCATGCTTCTAGAACCAATAATATTAAATCTATGAGGAAAGTGAGTACATTCTTTAAGAACCAATAATATTAAATCAATCTGAGGTGTAGCAGTTCAAAAGAAGAGCGACAGTCTATCAATTGAAAAAGGTAATTTGTATCATGTGAATTTCTACCTGCTGTAGAACAGAAAATACTTTCTTGCATTTGACAAACAACAAACATTAAAACATACACTAGTGCACATTTCATAAATGGTTTCAACATATTCCTATTCTTGGTATGAAATTATTAACACTTAAGACATTGACCATTGTAAATGTATCTGCATAGCAGAATTAAGATTACCTAATGAAATTGAGCCCTTTAACTTATACTCAGCCAGCCTCATGTCCACCCAGACAGCAAACTGTGAGAGAACCAGAGGCTCACTGCACAGTTCTCCAATTATTGAGGCAAATTTAAACTGGACTCTTTCCAACATCACCTCCATCCCTTAAAATACTGAGCTGTAAAAGAAAATAAACAAAAAAGATTATGCTTTGATTTCTTTAGGTATGCTGCTCCTTTATCTCACCAGTCAACCTTATTATGCGCTGGAGTCTTGGAGAAGTACAGTACTGTACACTACAAAATTAACCTAATGACAGTGGCTTCACCGAGTGTTCAGCCTGAAGACACAGTGTGCCTTAACCATTAGGTTAATTTTTGGGTGTACTGTACTTGGGTCTATTTTGCAACATCCAGGCAAGTGAAAAACATAAATGCTTGCTCAGGTTAGAGAGAGAAAACAAAAAAAAAGGTCAAGAAACATCAATTTAATAACAAATTGTTTGATTGATTGGGGTTTTAAGCCGCTATTTCCTATGGATGAAGAAAACCACCCTCGATAACATGGTTAACAGAAAAGGACGCCATTGGACAAGGACAGGACTCAAACAGGAAGCCACAACAAATCAGCTTCCAGATGCATCATTAGCTGACAGAGCACTAGGGCACTGAAAGCTCCCACCAACAATCCACACAAACTCTTTGAAGATCTTGACAAATTCTACGTTATAAAATATACAAAACTACTGTGTGTACCAGCAAAATAAGGCTGGAGATGGAAAATCTCTTCTTTGTCAACACAGGATTTAGCATGAATGTGGAATTCTGGGTAATCAACATACTTTAATAATATGTTGGTTTCCTGAGTATAAATTTTAATCTACCCCTTTTACATTCAAGGATTTGAAAAATACTAATAGTTTCAACACATCAAACAACAAAAAGTATACAAAGGAGTGACGAAGCGGGCAAAGAGCATTGAATGCATGACATTTCTTACCCAAATCACTTCGTCCCTAACCATTTCCTACCCAGGTAATTTTGTGCCAAAAAATTTAGTTTATTTAGCTGCTTTTTTTGTTATTTCATTTTATATGACTTATTGGTATATAACAATTATGAATTCAATGTTTAACACTGTTGTTGAGTTTACTTAGTTACTTTTCTATTCTTCTATTTTATATGACTATTGTTAATTCAAACACACAAACACATGTCAAAATTGAGACAAATCCACAGGTTGGGCTGGCATGTTTACTTTTAACGTTATGATTAACGCCAGAGACTTTGAGAATGGCTGTTAAACTGTACTAAACTGCCTTGAGCACCGCCAGTCTCTCAGGATTCCGTCTCACGGACCAGGCAGTGTGTCCACAGAGCTTCAGCAGGTCATGTATGTTCAACCAACCGAAATCCCAGGACGGGCATGAAATCCGGGCATGAGTCGCTCTATTAAAGAACTGTACTGTGTCACAAGTATTAATTTATTAATTCTGCTTAAATACAAAATAAAGCTACCCCATGCCCTCAAGAGCTTAGGATACTCTGAGGAAGCAGCTTTGGACTAGCAGTGTAGTGGGTGCTTACTCAACAGACGTCTGCATATCTGTTCATTAGCTTCAACAGCATCATGAATAATCTACGTGGTACCAACACAGCCACTTATATACAGGTTTTGTCAGAAGTATATAATAAATCACATTCTTTACAGACTTTATACTTACTGTACAGAGGAGGCACCAAATTGCAATGGAGAGCAGTGTCTTAGCTAGGATTTGAGAAGTGCCTGTCATATTTACGGGAATTTTGAGAAGTGTAAAATATTTTGTACTATTTTGATGAATTAATAGTACATATTATTTCAGTTATACATTAAGTTATATAAAATAATATAATATTAAGGAACAAGCTTTTGGCAAAATATGAGGTCATTAAGTTTATTTCTAAGTGGTCAGTGATGACCGTATAAAGTTTTGCCCATTTATTTTAGAGTTTGATGATTGGTAGGTACAAAATTATATTAATTTGAGCTAAAATAAAATTTGAGTCTGTTTTTGTTTCCGAGACTTTTTGAAAGCAGGCAGTACTCAATGGTCGTATTATAAGTTTTTACTGCAACTGTAATTTGTTAAATGAAGTATTTCCTCATAATTTTCAAACTGTCATGGTACCGTACAGCATGCCTTGAAATTTGCTCCGCTTGACAGCTGAAAGAGGGAACTTGAAGTATACTCCACACTAGTTGCTTTCAGTATCTGTGACTATCCTGCAACTTTCATCTCGTGACTTGTTTTAAATGTGCACGGGGGATGTACTACTTTCTTGACTTGTATTCTGAAATTTCTCTACTTTGAATCATTAATATCCGAAATCAAGCAAAAAGCGAATCGTAACTTTCAATTTATTATCGATCGAGTCCGCCATCTTGAATTTATAATGAGGTCATGGGATAAGCTATTTTAAACGTATAGCTCTCGTGCAAAACAAGCATGTGTGTGCCTCCTGAAAATATGCTGTTTATCAGTTACTCCAAACCAAAACTGATACATCCATAATATAAATTGTTTAACCCCATATATCCGAAATTTGAGGTTATTATCGCATCGCTCCATTGTTAAAGTGGTAAAATCCCGCTACGTATGTCAAAGCATGGGACGAAAATGCGTGCTTGTAGGCTACAAGCACGTAATTTTTTACATGCTTACATCGCGCAAAGTCACAAAAAACTGAAGAAAGCCAGGAAAGTTTTATTTATTTAAAACATCACCCGTCTAATTCATTTGATCAATTTCAATTTTGGCACCCGTCGTGAACAGACAGGAACCTGTCATTTTTTAACGATTTCAAAAACCACCCGTCATAAAAGACCTTGATGGAGAGTCTGTCGGACATTTTAAATATCTAAACAGTGTCAACAAAAAAATAATAATATTCAGATTATATCTTTTAGTATGAAAACATTAAGGCTTCAAATTTGGACACGAGGCCGACTGGTCATTTCTCCAAAAAGATTTGCAAAAACGCAAGACTTGAAGGTAAAATAAAACAAATTTATAAAAGTTAAAATTGTGCCTATTTTAAATCATTTCAGCGCAAATATTGAGGGTTGGTCAGAAAAACACTTTGTTCCCTCACCTGTTGGTCAGAGTAGAATGTGTTGTTGTTGTTACGCCATGCAGAGATGTGCATTGTGAAGTTTGATGTTAATTCAATTGGTTTTGTGCAAGACAGCGTAGACCTATCGAGCAGCGCCCCATAGCTAGATGGAGCAATAGTAGTTAGATCGAGCTACGTTCAATTTGGTACCTCCTCTGTACAGTAGTTAGATCGACCTACTCTCCCCAACCTGATAAGTGTATCAGCTGTGTATGTTGTTATTATCAGGTTGGGGAGAGTAGCTCCATCTAGCTACATGGCTCGATCTAACTACTGTAGCTCGATCTAGCTATAAGGTGTAGCTCGATCGAGCTACGCTGTTTTGCACGAACATTTTGTGAACATTGCATTACAACAACAACACATGCGTGTCTGGCCGGCGTTAGAGTGAAAAAAGTTTTATTCTACCAACCCTCAATTTTTGTGCTGAGATGATTTAAAAAGGACAGAATTTTGACTTTTACCAAAGTATGACCTTAAATCTTACCGGAATTTAGTAAATCGGTAGTGGAAAATACTGCCACGTGCATTAGTTTATTATTTATTTTTGCACAGCTCAGCTATATCTTCTTTTAAAAAAAATGCATACATTTTTTTAAAATGAACGAATATCTTTGATTTTTATGTCGAATTAATTTCACATGGCAGTATTAAGGTCATACTTTTTAAATCAACCATTACGTCCCTCCCTGTCATACGGCAGCTTCAAATTGAGACTCGAAGCAGACTGCTTAATACTCAAAATGTTTCTCCTTGTGAAATTTGATGTTGATTTAATTGACTTTGTGCAAAACAGCGTAGCTCGATCGAGCTACAGTAGTTAGATCGAGCTACGTAGCTAGATGGAGCTACTCTCCCCAACCTGATAATGGCATAATCATAATGCCTTATTTAAAACTTATGTGTAGTAACATCGTGAAATGACCCTTCGTTAAATAGACCTAGGATAGAATCCATACTATATCCCAGAATATACCAACAATAGGTACATAAGCTACGTTAATAAATCTCTTCATGTAACTTGTTCAAAACACACACACAAACAAAGAAACAACAACAACAACGCAGCTCTACGCAACTTATCTTGCATAAACTGGATGATGTTAACCATTGCAAATTTACTTTAGGCATCCTTCGTACTTTTAGTTGTACTACTGACAGTAACACTATCCTATTTTCGTTTATACAAACCTTAATCCGTTAAAAAAATACAAAATATTCAAGAAATCAACTCCTACTTCCTCTTAATTAGCACGCTTCCTATTTCTTCCTCCTTAAACAAGAGATTTCCATTAAATGAGGACTTCCGAGTGCAGCATACCAGGGCGTGTTATTTTTAGACTCCCTCGTGCGGACACAGGAGTCCGGCCGTAATTCGTATTGAAGCCTTAGCCAGGCTTAGTGGTTTAAATTTAAATCAGGATTTACAAGAGACTCATCATTCATTGAAATAAAGACCAAAAAAAAAACACGCGATATTTCATTTGAACGATTGAAAATGGACACCAGCCATCACGAATAAACGTATCCGACAATGTAGGCTATAGGCCCGGCCTATAGTCCTATAGTTAAGGACAGAATGAAGTTCAGAATTGGTCAATTTAACTATTGTCCTTCTGGTGCACAAAATAATAATTAAACTATATATTACAAAGTAAATACTGCCATGCGAACATTTGTTGCAATTATAGGCTTAATCATGGGCCTACATGTATAGGCCTACATTCGAGGGATCACGGTGGGGTTGTGCAACACGTTAGTGTAAGATATGTTTTTTTAAAAGACGAATTGAAATATTCTCCTCTGTGGCACAAAGTGTTTGTTGTTGTATCGATGAGCAAATAGCTTCCTTCACTGTCATATATGAAGATCAAGTAGGCTGTGGATCTCAATTGATCCTTAGTTGTGGAACATTTTTAAGGATATTATGTTTAGATTGGAAATGTGATATACTAACTTGGGCAAATATGTACACGTAATTTAAGATTAGAAACGCCTTGTATTTGACTGTGTTCGTCGAGACAGTTTTGCAGTCACCTTATTATTTATGAGAAACTGCACGGGGGCAGCGATTGTGTGGATATCCTGAACATATGCCATGGAAGATCATTGCGGCCATCGAGTTCTCGGGTTCCCGACCCCGAGAACGCGAGATTTAATTTGTATCTCGACTTCTTGAGTTCTCGACCCCGAGAACGCGAGATTGTAGTTAGAATCTCGAGTTCTCGGGTTCTCGACCCCGAGAACGCGAGAATTTAACTGGAATCTCGCGTTTTCGGGGTCGAGAACTCGAGATCCAAATTAAATCTCGCGTTCTCGGGGACGAGAACCCGAGAACTCGATGGCCGCAATGAGCTTCCATATGAACAGGGGAATCCTGTTGATAAATAAATTGTAGGCCTATTCAATCTCCACAAATAACCCATCCAGTACATAGTAGACATACCCACACAAAGATACACATTCCTATCAATATATATTTTTGTCAAGAGTAATCACACTGGCACAGGGATATCGACTAATTAAAGCCGAGAAATTATCTCATA
>JAVFBZ010010976.1:9478-20953 GCA_032466195.1 Katharina tunicata | reverse complement strand
ATCGGTAAAACGTCACACAAGCGTGACCAAACACTTACACGTCACGTATTACATATTAAGCGGATTAATTATGGGATTATCCTGGGATATTGTATACGATATCCCAAATTTATCAGATTAATATTGGATGTCATAGACTCGCATGTATATGCTCTTAATTTGAGGTTTCTGGGTCAGTCTGACCTAAGTAGAAACTTGTTCGGTCATGCGTGGCGATCGTATGCAGATCTGTATTGTCCTTTTTGCATTTGGTGGCTAAACAGGGAATATGAAACAATCGGGCCGTTTCGTGTAATGTCGTGAAACATTCTGAAATAGAGAATCCAATCATGCATGCTCCGTACCGTTGAATCTTCTTCTCAATCTCGAGAAACGGTGGTTGGGTGGGAGTACAGGTTCGGTATGGCTTTGATGTTGATGGCATTTTTTTTTTTTTGCTCGGAAAGCCCTTAGTTTATAGGTCTGGTATAAACATTTTTTAAGGAAAGCCAACAATTATGGCTTGGTATTAAAAGAATATTTTCGGAAAGCCAACAGTTTACAGGTGTGGTATAGAAATATTATTTTAGGAAAGCCACCACTTTTGGTGTAATATAGAATTTATAGAAATACTGCCAGGAATCCAACGGTTTAGGTTTGGTATAGGAAAATCTCTTTGGAAAGCCAACAGGTAAGGTCTGGTAAAGAATGTTTCCGAAATGCCAACGTCTCGGGTACAGTGTGGAAATAAAGTTTCCAGAGAGCCAACACTTCAAGTCTAACACTGACTGAATTCACGACATGTACTTTTTGTCAATATGTGCTGTTAATACCCGGGCAGCATTTCACGCCTACCTTTATATGTTAACCGGATAAATATATAGTTCACTACACTGTGGCAAAGTTCATATTTTCTCACTCGGTTTGTTTTAGACGTTAGACCACTCCGCAATCCTGCCTTCTACTTTCTAAACGACACAAAATATATATATATTTCATCTTTAAAGTCCACATTCATACTTCGCTCTGGAGGAACATTATCTATTCAACATTGGCATCGCTTGAAGTGACTTAATAATTTGGGTTTGTAAGTGTTGCTACATATTTTCGGCATAGACCGCCGCCGTCTAAGGGAAATACCATTGCATTAAACACCAATCTCTCAACCAAGCAACATATCACTCATAAATAAGTGAAATATCATTAGTAATCAACCAAAGCAGGCACGTGTAGGAAGAATTAGATAAAGTCGTAAATACTAAGTAAGCGTGTAGTATTGTCATCGTCAGTAATTTTTTATTTTTTTAAAAATATTATTTAATGCTCACTTTTTATGCATTCATTTTTGTAACATTTAATTTAATTTGTTAGTTGCAGAGTATATGCCTCGAGATAATGACTGTTTTAAAATGACTTATCTATGGATCTGAATATAGTTATTCCTAATGCTAAAATATAAAAGTGTCACTCTCCTGTAACACATATTACAATCTGTTTCATGTTAGAAAACTGATTTTAGAATGGTATTTTCATATTCATGTGTGCTGTCGCACAACTCACGTGTGTTTTGCTCTTTAGCGATTATACTTTCTGCTCCAGTATTGTATCAGAGACACGGTGTTGTCGTTAGCGTTATGCCGTTAGTCCATTGGCAAAGACGTTTGTTTGAGGAAGTCTTGCAGAGGTTTTGTCCGCTTTCCAGCTAGCTCAAATTCCGTAGAATTTTAACGGATATAGCTCTGTCGATGGGTAGCTTGTCGTTTTCCAGGACGGATAAACGGGCTGCCAAATTGGATAAAAGGTTTGTCCTTTCCCAGGCATTGCTGTGTAGTACAGCTGACATTGGACGTTAAATTAAAGCCGTTTTGGTCCACCCAGCAGGCTCATTATCTCGTTACTTATCCAGGGACTCCAGAGGGTTAAGATTATCCTACATTGATTGGCGTGCATGTCAGCTGTAAGTGGTATACACCTGTTAGCCTATATCAGTACGTGACTAGGGTCATTTATGAACCGAAAACTTAATGAGTTTGATTATGTTTATAATTAAAACGACAGCGTATGCTGAATAACATTACATATCCAGAAGTTAAGCATACATGGCTTGTGGAACGTAGAGAGAAGCGTCCTTGTGTTTGTTGTCCGCTGCATGCCGATAATTTGAATCAGATCTACAGGCCGATAGCGTGCCAAAAGAAACGATTACCAGATTCTCTCCACAATCAATCTGCTGTTAACTCAGGACTTAACAGAAGAGGATAGAAACAGACGCGATTTTTTAAACCAGTGTAAAGGTAGAGACAGTTATACACAAACAGCCTGTCTAACATAAGTTGCCCCAATTGGGAGGGCCGAAATATCTGTTCTCTTTTACCAGTTCTACCTTCAGATTATTGTATGCGCTCTTCGGCTGAGGTATTGTTTTTAGGGAGTCTTCCCGATTCGCCTGATATCTGGAAATTCGGGACCAGGTCTGTTTTCACTCAAAGCCGACCCGGGCTATATTTATATACATACAGCCTTTTCGGTACACCTTGACCACTTTTATGAGGATTTATACCGAGTGCCAAAAAGATCATCGAGCGGAAAGTGACTTGTACACCGTGAGATTCCGACTGTCTTTGTTTGCTTGAACAGATGCGAGAAGAAAGAGGAGAGAAATTCTCCCCAGTGAAATCCGAGCAATTGGGAAGTGTTTCAGATTAACACATCACTATATTCCCTTCCACGACGAGGAAGTGTTTGGGGAACTTCCCGAATTTTACAATATATACAGCGTACCTAGATTCCAGCACAAATGGTCAAGTGGAGGAAAAGCATGGAGTACACATGCAACGAGAACGATCCGGCTCAAGAGGAGAACGGTAAACTCATTCTCATATATACAGTCTATTTTAATGTTTTTAATCTTTGGTATATAGGTTATAATGTTTTGGTGATCAACATGATATATACCATGACGCCTAACATCGACGACAGAAATAGTATTCCAAACAGTATTAGTTCGAATATGATTATTTTCTCAGTGAACTTGAGAGGGGGGTGAGGGGAATGCTGCAACCCTATAAGAAAACTCAAACAAGGTTTAACTTTCTCGAAAGATTCCAATTTGGAAAACGGTAATACACCTCTGTGTATAACCCCCTTTGATAATTAAATTAAAAGTTACATCTCATCCCAGACGCACTAAATGAAAATGTGTTGAGAAGACACATGAGTAACGGTATACTCTATATATAACCAGTTACACACGCATAATTGTTATCACAACATCGGCTCTAAAGATATTGTTTATACTTCAATATATGGGGCTTTTTGAATATGTGAACACCCTTTAAAAGCTGTTGTAGTTATAAGTTTGGATAAGAAAGTACCTTATGTTAGTATGAAATGTCAATGAATATTAATGATATCACAGTAGGCCTCTATACACCAGTTATATCACGTGTGAGTCTGAATTACAAGACTGATGACGTGAACTATATTTTATTGACAAATTGCAGGTTTCCTCCTCATGGTATCTTTTCTGTTTAAAGCCTGGGAAAGCTTTAACAATGCTTTCTGTATGACTGCTAACATGTGCTTCTATATGTCATAGCTTTTATGTGATTATACTGCAATTTTCTATGGATGATAGTCCCTTTAGCGCGGGTTATAAAGTTAAATGTCAAGTGGATGCGTAATTGACTATTAACCCTTTGTGCCATAAGCGAAAATTATAGACTGGCATGCAGTTCATTTCTATACTGTAAAGTCATTGTTCAGTCACTTGAAATAAACTGCTGGAATTTCGGATTCTACATTTCTTTAACGTAAAGTACGATTATGTTTCGAAATACGATTTGTGAATAAATAAACAAACAAAATGTATAACTTGAAATGAACCAATATATTGAGTCTTCCTGCAAGTAAAACATGACCTATATTATTTTTTAAAATGAGTTATTTTGGATCAAGGATATGGGTCTTAATAAGCTCACCATTATTCAAATGACTTCTGTGTTTGCTTTGATAAAAATACCCATAACATGTTCTATGCTAATATCAACGGCTCGTTGTTATCGACAATATTTGCTACAAAGTGAGGTAAACGACTGAATCACGGGTTTGTGATGGCTACATACAAATATTTGTTATTTATTTATGTAGCCGTGGGTCTATGTTTCACAGTATAGTGTGTTGAATGTATAGGTATGATATAGTCAACACCTGTTATAGTAGCGTAGTTGTGTGTTTGGACCTTCGGTTTATTTTGGCACCATCTGTGTTATAACCACACATCTACTAAGCCCGCGCTATAAATGTCAAGAATCCACTTTCAGCCGGGATAAAGTCTATAATGTCAGAGGTAGAAATTGTCAAATGTGTTCCAACTACATTTTTATGTTCATATGTAGGTTAGATGTATATTCTTTAGGTTTTGTTTTTCGTTAAATTAAGGAGGCGTATATGCCGAAACTATTTTTCTGAATTACTAGATAAAAAGGCAATGGTGGGTTATAGCCAGAATAAATCCATGTCATCCATGCAAACACCCATGTTATGTTTGTGCTGTTGGTGTTGAAACAAAGGAAGTTTCCTCGTTGCCGATTTGTCAGTGCCTACCAAACAAATATAAGTACGATCTGTGTGTTAAAGAAACATTTGGGTCGCATTCTAAGCCTCTTAAATTAATTAAAGCCCTCTAGCTAAGGGCAGTATGTTTCCAGATTATATCCAAGTTGTCATACTTTGTACTGGAAGAACATTATCTTTCCAACAGCAAAAACACTTAAGTGACTACACATTTTCTGGTTGTGTTGAGAGTAGTTGGAATACGGCGCCGTCATCTAAGTGAAATACCATTGAACACGGCATTAAACACCAATCAATCAATCAACATTAATTAAATATATTATATGATACATGTATAGTAACATAGCAAAGGGTCATGCCTTCAGGGTCACACGACGGTTCATGTTAATGACTGATGGTTAATAGTAATAAGTTGAGCGCCAGAGAGTTTCCGTATATCTAGCGATTCAGCGTAGTAGACCTACACTGTAAAAAATTACACTGTTTTTTCACAGTTAAAAAGTGCTGGCAAATTTGTGACCAGTGCTTTTCACTGTAAAATTACAGGCTTAATAGTTCGTATTTTTACACCTGAAATACTGGTATATTTACAGTAGAAACTACTGTAAATTAACTGCGAACTATACCCCTGACATAGACCGTGATAGACATTTCTCAGAACTAAAATATTACAATGTTGACCGTTAGGTATCTTAAGAGCAATACTAAATTAATGGTATTTTAAGAGGCTAAGGCAGAATACTGTTCTCTCATTGAAGGCGATGGTCATCAACTTTCGTCGAGTAGAGTGAATCTTCACCCAGAAAGAAACATTCGCCCATTATTGAAACAGTCAGAAAACACATATTCAGAGACTGGTTTATGAATTCTCCGCCACATACTTCTCAGTTTATACAGGGACTTATGACTAATGTATTGTCGAGTTGTTAAGAATTTTCTTGAGTTCAGCTGAAGCTATAAGGTGAAACGCTGTGCCCCAGGAGATAAATATAGATACCATTTCTTTTAGTGGGATTTCGCTAACCTTAGAGCTATGTGTTTTTACTCAGGGCGTTTACTAGCTCAAAAGAAACCTGTGGAAAAGGTTAAAGTCTACTCTCAAACACACGTTTATCTCACTAACTTGTTTATTGTACAAGTCTCGTAGCAATGGTCTTGTCTCAGAACGTATCAGGTTTGGATCATCACCTCTGATTAGATGTCTCCGCCATGAACCATCAGCGGAAATGTCCGATATGTTCCGAATGGCGGAGTTCGTCTTGGGCCGGTCCTTCGGATAAACCTTCATGTGCCGTGAATAGTTGTAAGTTTGTGGTCACTTTTGTTTTGCTATCCTCTTCCTACTTTCATTTTCTATTTCCAGCTGGAAACTGATACAATCTTTGTTGCTTGAAAGATACTTTGTTGTCTGGGATTAATCATTTCTTCTATAAGTGTATACGGGAGTTTTACTGATAGAGATGACTACGATGTCTGAGTTGAGTTGATGCGTATGTCTCGCGTTTATGTCAAGTTGTTCGACAGATCTGTTCGTAGTATCATGCATGCACTTCCATATTTTATCCCATAGTCCCGTGTTAGTGTATCTTGGCTAAATGTCCATAAACTGACTTCTCTGATTTTTTTTTTCAATGTTTGTTTTCTGACTGGGGAAAGACAAACAAACATGTGGCCTACAATGCAGATGTTTACATGTCACAACCTATATTTCGTAAACAGCAATAAAATGAAGTAACTTCGAATGAATATGTCATTATTGACTATAATTATGGACACTACTACTCTGCATTCGGAGTTATATCTTTGCTTTTGTTCTTCAAGGTCTATTGAGGCTGACACAAGTTTTTGTAAACACCAAGCAATCTTGTTTTTTTCCTTTCTTAATTCATGGCAGGCGTTCACATATTACATACCTCGAATTTTTGGGGCTTAAATCAAACCCGGTATTTTATATTAATACTATTCATCACACAATAATCAGTGTCATTGACAATCATACCCATTTTCTATGCCAATTACATCAGTTTTTTTACTCGCGTGGTATACAACTATAAACGCATCATTGTATGTGTCAGAAGTCCATTAACCGACGGAATTGAGGTGTTATATAATCATACCCATTTATCAAAAGATACATCACCGAGGGCTGTTATCGTGATGCGTGTTGATATTTGGTATAGTATAGCCCTATATGTGTTGAACTGATAATGGAATAACTATACGATCACGTCTTCTATATTTTGAGTTTGTCCTGTATTATATAACATAACACTATATTTTCTGTAGGAGACTTGTTAGACCTTTTCCATGTTAATTCTCTAACTGTATTTCACTCAAACATTATTTTTCTACATGCTCACTTTCTAAGCCATTGTACTTCTGAAAACGCGGGTGGTTGCATGGGCGGGTGGTTACTTTGCCAATTTGCTCTCTGAGTTAAGTGGCATCGATTCAAGCAAACGATTGTTTTTTTGCGTTCTGCCTTGTGAATGTGTTGTCCTGTTTTGTCTTCTCTGTTGTCAGTGTCGTCGAGGGTCATTTCCTTCACCCATTGATTGAAATAACCTTATTTACGGCATAATAACCCTACCGTGTAAGCAAACACATAAACTATTTGTGAAGACAATTTATTAAAACTTGGCAACATCAGATCGTGCCGGTAATTAATATCATATGCATAAATCAATGGCATTAATTTATGAGTGGGTTTATAGCTTTAGATTCTGAGATCCCTTCACTGTACCCAAAATAGGTTCGAGTCACCATGTCGGCATTAGGTATATAAGGGAAGTTTTCTGTTGGCTGCGGATAGCGTGAGATGGGTTTTACACAGGCAACCCAAAGTCGTCATATAATTGAGATTCCCATCAGTAGGACGTTTAACATCAATCAATAAAAACATATTTACATACATTTTATGCCAGATCGATTTTAAAAGATCGATTGTAATTTGACCCTCTGACTATAAAGGGCAGTATTTTTCAAGCTTGACAATACTTTCTCTACTTGGCATCGAAGGATCACATGTATTCCACCTGAGCAAAGCGTTTATCTTTTTATACTAAAGTGTTGGTGCGGCTATGTACCGTTGGAGTATATCGCCGTTATGCAAGTGATTGTTTCTGAACACGGTGTGAATTATATACCAATCAACCAATCAAGCAACTGTAATTTGCAGAACATACACTTACTTTAAATGGTGGCTTCCTAAACAGTTCGGCTATGGTTTCCAATATATATATTGACACGAAATTGTGAGGTTTGGAATTCCAAATCTGTAGGAATTAAGTAGGACAACAGTGTTGAAAGATCTTAGATATATAAGATATATCATTGTTTAGTATAAATATATATTTTAAAAGTCGGTTGTGAAGTCTAAAGAATTTAAACATTTTATTCTAGATCATTTAACCTTTTATCAGAGATTTATAGGATATATTTAATTTGATTAAACATCACAAACAAGCTCATTAAAGCAAAATAGTTATACAGTATTTTATACTGGAATTAAATTTGAAACAAATGATGATGGATTATGTAAATATTTAATTTCCTGTTCGTGACATTACGTAATTATCCTGGGGGAATTTCAATGTAAAGTATCAGATACCTGTAGACTAGGAAATGGTCCGGTTGTTAGTTCTCGGTTTAAGCTGAGCGTGGAACACAGTTTGGCAATAGGAGAAATTCTATGAAATATGCATGTGTTGATACATGTCTGAGTTTTTACCGTCTCTTTAGTTAACAGTAAGTACCAGGAAGCAGAAATGTGGGTTTTTACTTATATATGTCATCAGAAACTAAAAGTTTGAACTTAGCCGAGCATTGCTGAAACATGGCTAGTAAATATTCACACAGTTGTATATCACACTATGTAGCCCTATAGCTGTAGACAGCGAAGCCATAATTGCAGTAATCAGGGATCTATTCACATTTAGTAAGTCAAGCGTTATGTATAGCTTCCCTTGTTCTTGGACAATTATCGAAAATATCGATATACCTGGAAGGCGTAGATCTATATTATCAAAGGCCTATATAGCTGTAACCAGTTCCATTTCGATCTACAGTTATATCAACGTTTTTAGTAAGGACAGAGCAATACATTTAGATAAGTTAAGCTGGAATAAAATGGAACGTATTTACTTTTGTAGAAATATACCTTTATATAAATTTGTAGAAAACATAAGTGTTTGTCCGTGCGGAAATGTGGTTTGTTATCTTAGCACTTATGCCCACCTCCGAAATGTAGACAAGAGGTTCTTCTGCTCTCTATAACTGGTGTTCTCTGAACGCAGGAGTCTTGCACATTCGATTTGTAAAAGAAAGTGTTTGTATTTATTTAATGAACGATGAACAGATGAGGGAATATTGGTGCTTTAGTCATTAACGTAGGTATGGTGGAAGACTCGATGGAAATGTATATTTGATATAAGTATCAATGGTAAGTTAATGAATGACACATCTAACTCATATCTATAGCGGGGGGTTAGTGGGGTCTTCCGGTGCCCTGATGCTCAAACATAATCAATACTAACTGCACTCTTTGTAATCAATTATCTTGTGAGTACCACTATAATTAATAACTCGGTACGTGCATGGGTCTTTGAAAACATATCAAGCTAAGAGAGAAAATGAAGGATTTCATGACAAGAACACGTATAAGGGTAATTTATCCTTGTTAAAATTAAAACATAAGACAGGATGCCATGTTGTATGGTGTCATCGTTAAAATAAATCTCCAATCAGAGAAAATGGCTTTAATTCCAACACATAATGTATATTATTCTCCTATATAATCCATGTGATCAGTCTTGGTTGATAGGATAGCATGGTTATATGTGTGTTCTTATTCTTCTTAATTTCAAAGAAGTAAGAGAATGGAAAAGTTCCACACATATATTAACGAAACCGTTTGGGGCTCTGCTATAAGAGATCGTTTTCCAAATGGCAAACAATGGAATTAGCAAACGTAGACTTCTCCGTTCGAACCAATTACGCATGAACATGGGGAAACGAAAATTGTAAGATATGAAATTAAGCAGTAATTTGATAAACCCTAATGGTGCTATTATTGTTTCAAATCTCAAGTTTTATCCGGAAGAGACGATATACGTTTACATATTAAATTATTGGTGTACGGCGTGACCTTTGACGATAGATGACCTTAACTCCTTTGGTGTATTTTAATGAAAATATTTTCTGGTGATAGAACTTAACAATTATGCCATTTTGCTTCAGTAACAAACTCTTCCAGCCCGCTGGCTTATATGTTTACTTCTGTGTCGCCATACTAAGCATTTGAGGAACATTACCAGAGCTAACATAAATGGTTTCCCAATGTTTGCTTGTGTGTTTGTGTCGCTTCAACATGCTGTAATATACACCGCCGTCAAACAAGTGAAATATCAATGAGCACGGTGATAAACACCACTCAATCATCATCGATGATTTACTCCTCCAAAAAAGCCCTGCACGGTCCTTCAAGATCTCCCCTATGAAACTTGTTCACAAAGCACGAGTCTTCCATGAAAATTAATTTTTCAACAGAGAAAACTTTTTAAAGTTGGAGTACACCGCTATTATACAAGTGAAATACCCTTGAACACGACTTTAAAAGACAATTTATCCACCAACCAACCATTTGTGTTTTCACTGATATTCAAGCACTGTCATAAGGATCAATGTAAATATCAGTCTTGATTTTCTCAGACTCGCTATTTCGGATGTAATCACTTCTGCCCTCGAACTAAGCTTTCGTCGTAAAGTTTAAAAATATATTTTTACGTTTTATTTTCTGCAGCCAAGAAGGACGGTGCCTGTGAGCAATGTCTCTCTTGCCTGGCTCATGTCCCCTGCCCGTCACTGATCACATGGATTATTCTATTACTGGGACTTGGAGGAATCACAGGCGGCATCGTCTTCGGATTGAGAAAGACCAGGGGAATTCTTCAGCAGGATGAATTGTAAGTGCTCAGTTATTATTTAGCTTGTCGGGCTATCGACTATGAAAGTATTCATACGGACTTCCGTAAAGATGATAACTGGTTACATCGTATACTTTACTGTCAACTTACTGTCTTACGTACTTTTTGGTACTGGGCTTGTAACACCCTCTGTGGTCTGCTTCAACGTGGTATAATATTATATACAATCTGTATCAGTTGTTTCAACCATTTCCAATGTCGTGGTAATTAACTAGCAGGCCTGGTAATCTGCATTTTAGGTAAATGCGACAACTGGTAACATTCATTTTTGGTACACCTATCCATAGTCATGCGGATTCATATATCCATAGTCATAGAATTTTTAGCGAGAATGTTTCAATCTTAGCTAAATATCTGAAGTAGGTCCTTCGCTAACATGCTTGGCATTTGATTGGTCGTAATTGGGATAGGACGCATAAATAAGCAGGTCGTTATGAGGTTCCAGATTGATCCCAATAAGAGGCCATTTGTAGACACATTTTGGTCCGATTTGGTCTTGCTTTAGATACATATATATTTGGAGAGAAAAATTTGTTGTCATCCGTGTATTAAAGCTCTAGTAATAGTTGGATCTTGTTCGAAGGTGGCGTAAAATCCCAATCAAACAAAGTGATATTTTTGTTGAATTTAAAATTATTATATCTGCGATCCACCATTTCGCCTTTTTTACTGGCTGCTTCCCATGGATTAACAATTTATAGTTCTCATGGTACCATTGCTCGTTCGCGCTCGCCCAGGCATAATGGCCCGGCTGTGTCACTATTTTATTTATATGTAAATATTCTCACACAGTTGTTACGAAACAAAGACCTCTCGTCTCTGTAAAGATATAAGCAACTTATACAAACAGAAAAGTATATTTTGATATCAAAATAAGTTTTATGTTGCAATCATTCTTATAATTGTTCAGTGCACCCAACAAGACAATCAGTGCCGA
>JAVFBZ010010975.1:45600-55826 GCA_032466195.1 Katharina tunicata | reverse complement strand
GTACATGTATTTGGAACCGATTGGTTTGGGAATACGAGCATGCCCTCACAGAGGAACATTGGTGAACTTGACTTGAAAATTACCATTATCATTTTCTTTAATTAATGTGACATTCAACCACATGGTTTTATCTTGCTTTATATATTATGCACATTGCTGTTTAAGTAAAGATATTATAACTTTATTGACAAACAACAGACTTCTCAGCACCCTTGGATAAATTGTAAAAAACAAACATAACATGAAGCCCCAAATTTCTTTCCAAATCCTTCATTTTATTTTTTTCCAAATTTCTCCCCAAGACATGGGATTCCACTCCTACTACTATAGTTTTATGTGGGAATCTGTTGCCAATTCTGTATTCTATATGCGCCTGACTTTTCCAAATCTTGTTTACATGATATTATCAAGCAAACGAACAAACTTATATCAAAGCTGTGGTTGGTTGGACAGGTGCTTCATGTGCCCTGCCCCTTGTGCTAAGGCATCAGGAAGCAGATATTGGTGGTGTTCAGATTATCAGTTACTAAACAAGGCTTTATTGAACAAGTCTGCACTGCGAGACATACCCTGTGGCCTGCAGAAAATACAAATCATGTGGCTGCAGGCTTTGAAGCATGTATAATTAAAATATGCCTCAAAGCCTTTGAAGCATATATTATTAAATATGCCTCAAAGCCTTGACATTTTGTGTTGTGTGCATTTATAAACTCGCTTTTTTAGAAAACCAGGGTAAAATTGAAAATTCCCGCTCTGTTATGACTTGCGTAATACTATCAGGTATATACATGTATTGCCCAATTTTCAGAACAATCCTAACATTATTGACAGAGAAATAGTCCATTTACATTGTAGTTAGTGTTACATCAACAACAACAACAACAACAAAAGCGTCAACAGGAGAGTGAGTAAGATCTAGACCCCGTTCACCACAGGGTAAAAATGAAAAACTCTCACTTGATGTGTGTTAAACAACAATTCTGAATAGTACTTTGTGAATAACTGTTACAGGTAATAGAACTATGTTTGGAACAGAATAATGACACAACCAAGTCTAAGTGTGAACTTTTTTGTTGAATACATACTGACTGGTTTGTTCATGTAACACATTGACAGCTGCCGGGCCAAGCAGTCTGACTGTGACCATAGTGGTTATGAATTGGGATAAACGTGTATCAATAAGTTCTTTGTGGCAGTTATTTTTTTCAATCAACGCCCTAACTACCGATGTTTACGTTGGCTGATCAATGATCTCATTTGCTATGTTTGTAGATAATGCCGCTTAAACAAGTTAAACAAGATAGAAATCAACTTGTCGGAAGATTTAGAAGTCCGATTAAACATTTATGATCACTGGCACAAAAACTCTAACTAGATACATGTACATGTACATGTTGCTAGATCTTTCTTAGAGCCAACTCATGCCATTGATGCAAATGAAAGCGAAACGTTAGTCATATTTATTCCAAGGAACTTCAACCAGTTTTAATTTTTTGCTATTTTATATATACATACTATTTCATCATAAACAGCAGGTGACTCTCTGTACTAAAGCAATCGGCCACACCTCGCGTGATTTCTCGTAATTTTGCTGTCATCACTAAGTTCGGCCATGATAGGTGTATGAATATGTATCAAAATCATAGCTTTTGTTCTCCGGAAACCTTTTTACCGTATGCACAAAAAACACATAAGCCAACATGGGGTTATTGAGCGAATTTCATATGGCTTAGATGCACAATATCTAGTTAAGGATTCAATTATGTTCTGAATGTAAAACAAATGGAAACACTGAAATCTATCTACATTGGCAGTTTTACCGCAGACTTAGTGAAAAAGTTCCGGCCAAAATGGCGATGATTGTATCACGTTCGAGATGTGTGCAGTACATTCGATGACTTCCGAGTGGTACTAGAGGGCACAAGAAAGCTGATTTGTTGTGTCATCTTGTTTTGAGTAACTTAATTAGGCCTGGTCCCTTTGCATCCTTACATGTACCTTGTCTGTTTCCAGTGGTTTTTAGGGTGGTGTCTTTCATCCATAACCTCAAATACGGCGTAAAACCCAATCAAGCAAACTCAATTTTGAAGTTTCCTTGTAATTTAAGATACTTGTATGTTTTTAAAAATGTTAATGATAAATTTATCTCTGGGTACACATGTGCAGAGACTATCCGTGAGAGTACATTACATGTGACACACTTAAGTTGAATAATTTTTGTTTACAAAACTTATCGATACGGTACATGTTTATGTAACATGCTGAGAAGAAACGTTTATGCCCTGTGACATGTTATCTTTACAGCCATTCCTAAAGACATGTATGTAAGCCACATTGGAGCTGTTTGTATGGAGTGTATAGGTGACTGTTTACTCAGATCTTAACACCTACACTCGGAATGGGGACTATTTCCTTCATGCCCACTTACTTTCCCAAAATAGACGGATGCTGTCACATGATACAGATGTTGTTTTTAGATTCTACATGTATCTGTACATGGACGTCTTAAAGCATATGCTTGTATTTGGATGAATATTTAAACTTTTGAAACACGCTGGTCTAGGGCAGTATGTCCAAAGCATAGCCATGATGTCTTTACTTAGAATAAGAGGAATAATATTTCCAACAGAGCATGAGAGAAAAACACTTCACATTTTATTTGTATTTTAGTGTGGCTATTTTCTGTTCAAGTACATCCACCTCATATTAGCGAAATAGCCCTAGGCTTGGTGTTAATAAATCAGTCAACGTTTAATACCGCTTTGCCTTCTAGGTTTATGGAAGAGACAAGAACGAATACATGTATATTTACTAGGAATTGTTCACCTGTGATGTTTTTGATATTTGGAGGGTTGGTGAGGTGACAGCTTAATGTGCCCTGATGGTCTCCAAATGATATTCACCATGTGCTGGTTTGTAAGCTCAGTTATATACTGCCAACACTTGAATCTTATTAGCTGTCAAAAGAGAGATTATAATAACTTGAAAAGGAAAGGACAAAATAACAATACACCTCAAACAGTTATAAACTGCATGAAAATACAATTGGAGTGGAATATTGGAAGTGGTACATGTATGTACAGCTGTATGTTCATCCATGGCTGAATTACATATAAGTTGGTAAGATAAATACAAAAGATGAATAACAAAAGAACTGGTTTTAACGAGACACACATTAATAACATTAGAAACTATTAATAGATTGTGTCACATGACCGAAAATCAGCTTTTCCTCCTGGGACCTCGTGTCCAGTATTCTCCCAAAATAGCAACATTTACCTGGAGTGTGATGTTGAATAGTTGGTGTTTAAACTCGTAGCCTTGTACTATGTGATACTGCTACACAGTTACACTACGTGGACAGGTACATTTACCTGGTGTTTCTGATCACTTTATGCAGTTCCCTGATGGACCTGCATCGTACCATAGTATCTCCTCGTACCAAAGTATAGCCAATTATAAATGGTGGTTGGTTGACGAGAGCTTCCTGTTCCCTGGTGTTCTCTGAGCTATATGTAAAGCTACTGTCACACCAAGCCGACTGGGTCCAACGCGACGCGACTGGACGAATAGTTGGCTTTAGTCGGCCTGGTCATAGTGTTAGCCAGAAATCAAAAACAGGGTGTCTCAAATCACCATTTTCAAAGAAATACATGTCTCATTCGACATTTTTCTTATCTTTCCCATGTTAAATTTGACTGAATTAGTGTGTCTCAAATGATTCCAGGGTGTCTCAAAGACACTGAGACACCCCCCTGGCTAACACTATGGCCTGGTGGGACATGCAGTCACAGACAGTCGGGACTAGTTGCCCATGTTCAAACGTATTCGATCGTAATTTATTTAAGAACAGCACTGAATTTGCATTGTTGCCTTAAACAAAAACAAAACAATGTTATGACGTCGTCGGAAGAAATCGGTGCAGTGTGACATGAACACAGCCGACTTCTTCTGACTGGCCACGAGTGTACAAGGCTGTCCAGTCGCGTCGCGCCTAGTCGGCTTGGTCTGACATTAGCCATGTTAGCTTAAGGGTATCGATGAGCTGATTTGTTGTGGTGTCCTGTTTTGAATCCTGTCCTTCTCCCATGAAATCCTTGTAATGTATGCTGCCAGTGTTGTTGACATTGGGCTCGCACACCATTAAGAATGAAATCATCTTAATTAGGCTGTAAAACCTCAATCAGTTATAAATGAGGCTGTGCCATAGCTCAGTTGGTTGAGTTTTAGATTGCTGCACTCCCTTTACTGTATCTGGTATACGTGTACATGTAGCTTTTAGTCACTGTTTCAACCTACGGTACATGTTTATTAGGCTTTTCTTTTTGGTGGCTGGGCAGAGCTTTGGGTGTCTTTTCTCCGAAGTTTCTTCCCTGCTTACAAAAATACACTTAGCCTACTGGTGGTTGGGTGGGAGCCTTCTGTGCCCTGGTGTCAGGAAGCTGATTGCTGTGGAGTCCTGTCCTTGCCCATTATCTGTTGATAGTGTCGATGAGCCTGGTTTCCTTCACCTGTTGGCTGGCATGCCGTCATATGATTAAAATAACTCATTACTTCACTTGAGTAAAAAAAACTCAATTAGTTTAAACAGTATTTTTATTTCATAACAGAAATGTGGATTGACGAACAGGCATTGCCTATACTCAATTACTGCGTGCCGTAAAACCCCAATCAAACCAACAACAACACACCTGCAAAAACAGTCATATGAGTGATATACCTTTGAAATAATGTTAAACAACAATCTAATTTGTCTGTTGCCAGTATCATCGAGGAAGGTTTCTTTCCCCAGTTGAGCTTGCACATCGTGATTTGAGTGAAAACACCTAAGTACACCATAAAACCCAAATCAATCAATCAATCGTTTTCTGCCACCCTAATCAAAACATTGTCCTCTATGCTGGTATAAGCAATCTTGAGACTCATGGCAAGAATGTAGTTCTATATGTATTAATAGAAAATAAAATTCCATTTCCTAAACAACCCAACTCTTTGTGTCGAATGTATTATCAGAGCTGATACAAGAAAGGGGCTGAGTTGGTGTGAAACCCTACATGAACAGTTCAATTCAGCATGTCAACAGTTTAAACGTGTTAACTTTTATCAGGGTTTTATGACCTAATTGAGCCTAATTAGTCTGGAGTATATTCATGTTTTGTCAAGTATAGCCTTTCAAAATTGAGTGTTAAAATGGTGACTCATTTTCACTATACACTTAACATTGAGCATGTTACATGTAACTGGTCTTTAAATAGGTCATAATGTACCAGTTGTTCAGTTCAAAAATAACATGCAGCAATACTTCCTGAAATGAAAAAGTGCTGGTTGAAAGCCATATTTTCCAAAAGCATTATTTGAAAAGGTTGTTGATTAGTGAGTTTGCATGATTGGGGTTTGAGCGCCGTACGTAAGGTTATTTCACTCGTATGACAATGTGCCGCCAGAGAGGAAATGAAACGACCATAACAACACGGGACATTTACAGGACAACCACCGCGCAATGGTCATGAAGACAGGGTGTGTGATGTCTTGTTTTTTGGCCTGTGTTAACATGTTTGTTGCGCGAGTCGTTGAGAATGCTTTCTGTCTGGAGCCAGTTTTGTTGAGGGTGGTTTCCTTCACCCATTAGGCTCGCACACCATCTAATGAGTGAAATAAGTATGAGATAAAACTCAATTAATTAATCAATGTTAAATCGCTGAGCAAATAACAATTAACCCCAAAACCACCAGTGAGTCGTTGGCCCCCAGATACATGTACGTTGCTCAGAATTTTGACTTAAAACTTGTGTATACAACAAAAGATGCTTTATCAGATTTAGTTCAGGCCATGGTTGAGTGTTGGACTAGGAAGCCCCCTTCACGGTACCCGGATTAGGATCGATCCCCACTGTGGACCTTAGGTATATAAGCAAAGTTTTCCCATGGCTGCGGAGATTGCAGGGTTGTTTTTACAAGGTTTCTTCTCGGTTTTCCACCATACACCAGCAACTTAAAGTCGTCATATTAGAGGTGAAATACTCGAGTACGACGATAAACAAAAATCAATCAAACAAACAGATCAGATTTAGTTCAACTTTGTTACATGTTTTAGGGTTGGCCTATAAATTTATAAATGATTGGTGTGAAATTAATAAAAACAATCTCCTGTTAGAAAACCTTGATACATGTACATGTTAAACTTTAACATACAATGTATGTGTGCATGTAGAATTGTTTGATTGATTGATTGATTGATTAGTGTTAAACACAATGCTGCACATATATATGATGGTGGCAAGCAAAATTTTCTTTCTCTACATTTATACAAAAATATATATGACGCTTGTGTGTTCCGTCAGTTAGCAGTACTATAAACAAAACCCAAAAATAAAAAATCACTTTTGATAGCTTAGTTAGAAAGTCAATGTTCATCCATCATCATGAATTTAAGTTAATAATATTCTGCCTTTAGTCAGAGGTCAGAGTTGAATGAAACACAAAAGACCTTTATGCTGATAGTTCAAATGTTTTCTATATTCATGTATTTGTAGTGTATTTTATCTAAAGAAGTAATCAGTTAAACCTTGCATGATTCTCATATCATCCGAGTGATGCAACGCCTAAAATCGTAAATTTTGTTAGCCAGAAGTGTGTTTACTGCCGTATGGACATAATCTACATATACACATAAACAGAACAACTCAAGATTTAGATCTATCTTGAAACTTGTCTCGGAGAATTTATCAAGAACATGAGATTATTCATCGGCTTTACTTAGTCGATATCCCTGTGCCAGTGTGATTACTCTTTATAAAAATATACACATAAACATACATGGCCTCACCTAGTGAATTTCATGACATATTTAGACTAAGTTTAATTTCAGAGTACATTATTTTGTTGATCCAAACGAGATGGAAACTGTGGAATCTCTATAGAAAGGGCATAATACATGTACATATATGTATGTTGGCAATTTTACCCACAGGCTATGAATCTCTGCAGGTAAAAATGGCGACGATTATATGGTGATTGAGGTGATGTGAGGCTTGTGAGCAGTACTCTCCAATAATGTTGCTGTCTAGCTAGTTACTGTACCTCACCTATCCTCTTTCACACATCAACTCACCTCACCTGATGTGTTAATTCTACCTGCCTAATAATGTACATGTACCTGTGGATAACGAGATGAATCTTAATGAGGGTTTTTATATAGTGATTCAGTCCACCTAAATAATGATGACCTTTCATAGACTTTAACTGTTTGACCTTACATATATGTCATTAGGTCCCAGGATAAACCAAGACCCACAATAATGCATCACACCTGAAGATAAGTTAATCAATAAAACAGTCAACATTGTGAGAAATTTCTCTGTACATTACTGTTTTTTTAAATTGACAGACAATGTAAATGGTTCACTCCTTTCAAATACAATATTATATAGCTTATATTATATTGTTTGAGTGGCATTTAGAAGCTGGGTACATAAGCTGGGAAAAACTTCTTGATATGTGAAAATCCATCTCAGTCGTCATGTTTTGTAATATTATAGACTAAGGTAGACATTTTGTTCCTTGTAGATGACATCTTCCCTCAACAAATTTGACATAAAGGGCTTGAGCTTTAAGTCATTTATTGAATTTATAAATTTATAAAGTTTTGTTGTTAAATTTGTATTTTTATGAAGTTTTTTCGTTTCAAGTCTTAACTTCATAACAAATTTAGATTGTGTTGCTACACTTTAAACATGTAATTTGTTAAGTGGTATTAAAAGAGGTCAAATGTTTACTATTTTGCGTATTCCATGGGTTTTTTTAAGTTGCCAAAGATATAGTACTAGTAATTTTTAAGATGAATTGGCTGGCGCAAAAACCATCATTCGGTTACTCTAAAACATATTTTAGTCAGCGTCTTTCAAGGTCTAATATTTAAAATATTTTGAGCACCAATAGATTTTCTGGAACCAAGCTGATCAATATGAAAATCAATTGTATTTGCAGATGGATCGAGGCCTGTATCTCTGAAGAGCTTCCTCCGACGACAGAACTGGAAGAAGGATTACGAAATGGGGTTATCCTCGCTAAACTTGGCCATTTCTTCTCACCAAAGACAGTCCCCGTTAAACGGATTTACGACAAAGATCAATCCAGATATCAGGTGAGTATTCCCTTCAGGCTTCTGGTCTGATCAATTTTGGTGGCCTTAGATTATTTCAACTTTCCTGAATGTTATGCATTACTTGCATGAGGGGCCTAAAGATCATCAAACCTGCCCCGTAATCATGTTGGTAGTCTATGGGAGTGGGACTGGCAGATCTCTGGCACTCTTGATGCTATAAGCTTTGAACAGTTTGTCGATTTCTAAAATCTCTCTCCAGTCCAATTAATTTCTTAATATCTGAAACCCTTTAGATTGTGTTTATGGATTTAACAATGAAGATACATGTATTTTGTCAGTTTGATGTTGGCGACCTTCTAAGAAACATTTATCTACATCTACATTTGGTCTACAAGTGTGGCAGATTAAATCTCTCTGACATATCAAAAGACATGTTCGGGTATATTAAAATAATCCTGGAGTACATGCACTTTTGGTCTTTATATTTATATGCTCATGTTCATGTATCTATTTCAAATACACTGTACATATGCATTTACACTGTACTTTTTACCTGACTCCAGTGTACAATCAACTGATTCAAACACTGTTGAAGTACTGCTAAATCAGTTATAGTTTGAAAAACTGGAAAGAATAAAATATATCTGGTGGTTGAGGCAGCTTGCTGTTGCCTGGTTCTCTCTGATCTAAGGGGCTGCACATTGATTTGTTGTGGTGTCCTATGTTGTCTGGTTTTTGTCAGTGACGTCAAGGCTGGTTGCCTTCACCTGTTGGGCTGTTGTCACACCATCACAAGTGATATTACCTGAAGAACAGGGGCACAGCGTAAATCCCCAAATCAGCAAACAGTCAACAAAATGTACAGTATAATACTCGAGATCAAGATCTATCCAGAAATTTGTCTCTGAGAATTTGGATAGGAACAGTCCATTTGTGAGAATTTGTGCTGTAAAATAATGTGTTTTAAGCCGTACATGTACTTCTGATGCTGTATTTAAAAAACTCTTTATATCCAACAGCTTAATGGGTAAAATAAACCACCCTTTAAGTCATTTCAGCAAACGATGACACGAAACATTCATGTATATGTACAGAACAAGAACAGCGTGTAAAACATGGTGTAAAAATGTCAAATGTGTAGTTATTCAACACACGATAGCACAAGTTAGTACACTAGTAATTAGACTGTGGGTGATTGGGTGGAAGCTTCTTGGCCCACTGGGGATTTCTTATGGTGTCATGTTGTTTGTCCTCTAAATTTCCTGGTTTATTTTATTTATTTATTTTTTGCAAATATCTTTGCCCTGAACACATGTACAATGTTCTTGTATAGACACATCTACCTTCCATGTTGTAAGCCTGTGATATTTGAGACGAGTGTGGTCGGCAGGAGCTTCCTTTGTCCTGGTGTTCTTTAAGCTACATATGTAGAGTAGGGAACACTAGGAAGCCACTTTTGTTGAGGAGTTCTGTTACGAGTCTGGTCCCTGCTATGTCCTATCTTGTCACCAGCATTGTGCAGGATGGTTTCTTTCACCTATTATAAAAGGGAAGTTTTCCAGTGGCTGCAGAGTTCACGGGCTGGTTTTTACAAGGTCTCTTCCCACTTTTCCACCACACATCGACAACGCATATAGGTGAAATACTCTTGAGTACCATGTTAAACACCCATCAAACAAACAAACAAATCTTTCACTCATTGGTCAGGCATGCCTTCATATGAGTGAAATAAGTACTGTATAAAACTAACAACGTATTTGACACTATCACACGGTTTATTCTTTTTCGTATCAGTTTAATTATCGATTTTTTTATCGTTGACTTTAACATTTTTATCAGATCCCCTTTCATTGATAAGATCATCAATACCTCCTTTATTAGTCGTTTATTCATTTTATTTTCTATTTTGAGAGGATATTGCTGAACAAGGAAATCTTTCTAAGTGAAAAAGTGTTTACGATGGGTCTTTTTTTTTTAAGAGGCTTTACAGAAATTTGTCAAATATTTATATATGTTAAGTCAACAATCATTCCTGAATACAAACAAAATCAACAACAGCTTTAAAGCTTGTTTGTGTACATGTTGTAGATAACAAGCTGAAACAAATAAATAAAAAAAATAAA
>JAVFBZ010010975.1:0-45500 GCA_032466195.1 Katharina tunicata | reverse complement strand
AATCAACAACAGCTTTAAAGCTTGTTTGTGTACATGTTGTAGATAACAAGCTGAAACAAATAAATAAAAAAAATAAAAAAAATAAACAAATTCAAAATTTTCAAAATATATTTGTAACAGATGTGCAGATGCCAGTTTAATATTTATTTTAAAGAAAGGTTTCATTATATTCATTACTGCTGATTTAATACAAGAGATAATGTACATGTACGACATTGTATGTAACTTGTTACTTGGACTGGAATTTTAGACTAACGCTTCTTTGATATACAATTATCATTTTTAATTTTATGTACAATATATTGTTAAAGAGAATCATGCATAGCAAACTTAACATAGATTCTGTGAGATTTATTTAAGATATACTGTATGTCATTGGTCCACTGTTGATCTTCTGTAAATTCTCCCAAATTCAAAAAATTGTCGTTAGACTTTGTTTCACAAAAGCTCAATACTAGTTTTATCTAACTTTTTTCTTTTCTTAAGATCTTCATGAACGCCTCCCCTCTTTAAATTCACCTTTTAGTGATCAAATGACTGATTTATGTGTTATTTTTTGCAACATTTTTTGTATTCAAAATTAGAGCATTTACATTAATTTCTTTGGTTGACTGATCAAGCTAGACGAAGTGCTTTGAGTCACATTTCGTCAATTCTTCTTAGGCAAAGTGTCATAATTATGCTGCATTCATATCAAATTGCTCCCTTGTTTATTAACTGCTGCACAAGAGGAAGGCATAACACAACTTAGCTAAATATAAGGAGATAAAGGAATTTGTTGAATGTCAGACACACATCAAAACGTATTGACATTTTATTTTTGCTCATTTTTATCAAAGCATGTGAATAAGTTGTTTTCTAGCATTATAAACAGAGTTTAAAGTTGATACTTAATACAAGTGAGACTCTAGTGGTTAACATACATTACAAGTGACCAGGCCAGTATTTTCATGATATAATGTTTTCTGACCTACATGTACATTTACGACTTGTGTTTGTCTTTGCTTGTTTTAAAATACATAATGTGCATTTAGGGAACAAATAACTCAAAACCACTTTGTAATATTTATACAAACTTTATTTCATGGCCACATCTTAAGTATATAAGAAAAGTTTTCCGGTGGCTACAGAGTTCGCGGGGTGGTTTTTACGAGGTTTCTTCCCGGTTTTTCACCATACATCGGCAACGTAAATTATTAAGATTACTAAGTCGTCATATAGGTGAAATACTCTTGAGTATGACGTTAAATACATGTACCAATCAAACAAACAAAATCATGGCCACACTGACACAGTCTGTTGAAAAATGCAATTTTATACTAACACATAGAAAGATGACTTACATGTAAATCGGTCCTCCTAAATTGATTTTAAATAACCATAAGAAGTCCCAGTTCTTCTCAACAGCACATGTAGCACAGCCCAGGGTGACTGAAAGAATGTTCTCTGCTACCCTGCTGCTCTTAGAACTGAAGGCAACTTGCACCAACTTTGTTAGAGTTGCCTAAATTGCCTTCCTATCATCGTTAACCCTGTGACTGTCTTGTTCATACTGTTATATAAACTTATTTAATAAGTTTGCAATATTAACTATGAGCATTTTCGTGGCTGAATGTTGTGTTTTTTAAATATATAAATTGTATAAAAAAAAAACACTGTCTTTTTGATACATTATCATACATGTATTTACTTTGAGTTTGGGCACCCAAACCCTATCAAAGGGGTTTAAAAATCGTCTTGGATCAGGCCAAGGGTATGTGGATCCGGCAATTTTCTCCCAGCTTTTTATAACAAAGATGGATTCAACAGAATTGTTATACTGAAGCATGTCTTGCGGGTTTGTCTTAAAATTGTAATTGTCCTGCATATGTTGTTGTGTAATGTTTCTCAAAATAGATCATAATCAAAATTGACAACACCTATATAATACTGACTGAGTGTTACAGGTATATTTGTCTCAATTTAGGTAATTACTCTGACACAAACCTGACAAAAAGGGAACAGCAATTAGTAAATATCGCCTGACCTGAAGCATAGTTTTGTTTTCATACAACTATAGGATATTCATACAATTTGTCGTAACTTCAGGCATGTGGGATGTGGGATGCACAAGGAAATAATAATAATATATGCAATTTACCTAGTAGAGAACTTTGTTTCAAAAAGGAGAAATAAAAGGATCTGTGAGGCAAACAGATATATTTTTTCTTTGCGTAAATCTTTAAAACAGAACAACATCATATGTATTTAAAGTAAATTGACATTGTTATAAGCCACAGAGTAAATTCTTCTATCTAAAGTATTTTGAATATTTTGGTGAATTAATTCAAATTGATGTTTGAGATTTTTTAAGGTACTTGTAGTGTGTCTAATATCATTCAATCTTTCAATAAGGTTTGCTTTAGGGCTTAAATTCACAATAATATACTGGTCTGTATTGGACATCCAATATTGCTACATGAACCCTGCCTTTGTAGATTGCTACAGTAGTAACATGAACTGGTATTTAAAAACCGAAACCGCTGGAAAGCCCATGAAAAATTCAGTGTTAGACAGACCTGTGTTGTTCATGACCAAGGTTTGAAAACAAAGCCGACAGCAAGCTAAAAGTATTGAATAATTAGATCAGCAGCAGGTCATTATTGTTGGCATGCTTATACTGTATGTATAACCATGATAGGAACCAACAATTCAAGTCATAATTTACCTTTGTTACACCTACAAAACATTCAGTGTTAATTCACATAATAACAATTCAGTTTTGTTGTTATTGAAAAAAATATTAATATACAATAACATGTACTTATAAAATTTGTTCTGTAAATATTTCTAAAACATGATTTTTATATCCCCCTCACCAATCGGTGTGGGTAAGTAGTACGGAAAGTTTAGCTCAATTTGTCATTCTTTCTTATATTCTTGTTTATTTTTCTAATATGTAAAATTATTACATGTGTTAACATACATTTTTATCATAATACATTATAATAAGAATGGTTTATTAAGTAAAAAGCCATGATTTCAGTTGCAACAATTTATAATCAAATATGTAAATATGCAGTTTATTTACTGTATGCACAAATTCTCAAGAGCTTACATAAAGACATGAGCATTATTATAATTGCTCGATGGTAAATTTGTCACAAGGCTGTAGGCTATGGGTGTGTTCAAATAACATTTATTGACGCCATACAAAAAATCTGTGATGAAAAATCATTATTATTTGGATAATTTCAATAAAAATTCCCAAGTAGATTGTTTACTTGTCCAATAGAAAGAAAGAGTTCACAATTTAGGCTACAATGTGTAACAGAGGATGTTTTAAAGGATTGAATTATTAAAATCAAATAGAAATTAACCCTCCCTTGGTCATACATGTATTATTATGAGCATCATACATGTACATGTAGCATGAACATGTGTATGTGCACATCTAACCATCTGTTGCTAAACTAGTGAAAAGATTTTGTCTTTCTATGGGCACAAATGTTAAACAAAAATGTATTCTAAGCATAAGCTATTTTTCGTCTTTAAAAGCCTGTATTTACAATTTGTCAGATTATTGATGTTAATAATATAATATTAATGTTTACATGTTATGGCGCTCCATGCTCAACAGAAAGAACATACTTTGTCGACCTCGAAAATCAATCTTACCCTAAATGTTCGACAAATTCGACCCCGTTTACAACTTGTAAAACTACATTTTATGCAAAGGGTAAGAAGTGCAGACATGCAATTTTGACATTTTTTATGAAGTTCAGACTTTAAATTACCCCAAAATTTAAGTTTTATTTCCAAATTCAAACTTAAAGTTTGTTCCCTTAGAGGTCGATTTTGTTTAGGATTTAGGGTACCTTAAATTTAAAAATATTTTATTTGATAGATGCTTTCTGAATGTATATTCTTTACATTCCTTAAATATTATACCAAAAATCTTCTAATATTTGGAACAGTTTAAAATGTTTCGTCTAGGTAGTCATCATGGCTCTTTTGTGCAGGTCAAAAGTTAACAAGAGGGTATCTCAAATCAACCCTTTAGCAATGTCAGATTTGATTTAAGCAGGGTGTCCAAAATGGCTTAAGAATACTTATCTTCTTTGACACAAGATGTTGCTGGTGAACTCTGGGTACCATGTACTAGTTTTCCCTAAGACAGTATGTTCTTAAAAAATACCAAGGTTGTCTAATTAACATGTATTCAAGGGTTGAAATATTAGAGTTTTCACGGTAAATTATGTGTAGAAATTGTATGTTTTCATATTATCTACATGTACATGTATGTGTGAGATATGTCTGATTTGATGCACTTAAGTTTGATTATCACTGATAACTCTACAAGCTGATGGGAAATGTTTGATTATTCACACCTCACTTGGCCTTACTACTCTCTGTGACAATCCTAGCATCTACATCCGTTATAACAGAATAAATTAAATGTTATTGTATGAAGAATTACGGTAGGTGGGAGCCTTCAGTTCCCTGGTGCTCTTTGGGCTAAGAGACCAGGAAGCTGATTTGTTGTGGTGTCTTGTTTTTGTAAAATGTACATACATGTATGTATTTTGGCGTTTTCTGTGTTGTCAGCGTTGTTTAGGGTGGTAATGGTTTCCTTCCCCCATTTGGCTGCAGTTGGCGTGTTGCATAGTGTTAACCAGAGGGGTGTCTCGGTAACCAACTTCAATCAAATTTATGATGGGAAAGTTAGGGAAAATATCAAATGAGACACCGTGTTTCTGTGAAAATAGTGATTTGAGACACCCTCTTTTTGATTTCTGGCTAATGCTATGGCGTGTTGTCATATGAATGAAATAACTTGAAGTAGGACATTTAATCCCAAACAAACAGGCATAGCTATTGCCTTGCAAAGGTTAAGCCAGAGCCAGATTGAAGATTTTAATTTGAGAAATTTAGAAAACGGTTTTAAAAAGTATAGAAGTAATTAGTCTGGTGAAGATTTAATGTTTGAATGTTTTTCGAAAAAATTGAATATTTTACTCCATCTGTGGGTTGTGTGCTGGGATGTTTATTTAATCATCTATAACTTCTTGGAAAGTCTGTCTTATAGTTTGGGAAAATTTTGGCTCTTCATTCGGGGAGGTAACAAGTTTGGCTTAGTGTATGACTGAAACCCTGCTTTTTGGACTGGCATATTTTCGTATGAGTGAAATAACTTTGAGTACATGTAGATCACTAAAAACCCTAGCGAACAGTCAGTCAGACAGAGTACTTTTTTTTATACTCCCAATGAATATCTTAAATATCTGTTTTGTTTAACTACAATCAGAATTTAAATTATTTACATGACTGCACAGCAACATAGATGAATCACATTCATTGTTCAGTAAATTCTGTGCTAATTTCGTCCTGTCTTGATTTGTATCGTACGATAGATGCACACCATACATGTACCTGGAGGATCCCTACATGTAAAGTCTTCATGACCCAGAAAGTTTTCCTGAAGCACTGAAGTAGAAACGTTACTGCGTATTATTATTTAACACTTATTATCCTGCCAATTTATAAAGCATGCTCAATAGAGCCCTCAATGAAAGACTCGGATTCAGCCATGCATGACCAAGCGGTTACATGTACCCTCTGAAATGTGTTTTTCACGTTCTTTTGTACTGTAACGTGATGCCTTGTACCATCCCATAGCCGTCATACATTTTAGAAATCTCACCTACATGATAGATTGAATGATTGGTGTTTAACGCCACAGTTTAGGTTATTTCAGACATATAGCGGCATGCGTGTCAGCCCAGTGGGTTAAGGAAACACCATACTTTAGGTTATTTCAGCCATATGACGGCATGCGTGTCAGCCCAGTGGGTTAAGGAACTAACACTGGCAACACAGGACATCTTCATGATGAAAACAATGACACCACAAAGAAATGACTTCCTGGTTGAGAGAGCACCAGGTCATAGGAAACTCCCTTCCAACCACCGGGAAATGTCATCTGCAAGCCACTTGATATTGTCTAGTTTCTAATCAGCTGATCATCTACCTTGATCAGTACTTTTTTCATTATTTGCATAAAACAGTAATATGGTGTTCAATTTCTATCCAGCTCTCTGGCTAAGGGCAGTATGTTTCCAGATTATATTCGTACTGTCATACGTAGCACTAGAGGACATTATCTTTCCATCAGCAAAAACACTTAAGTGACTACACATTTTATGGTTGTGTTAAGAGTTGCTGTCGACTGTTGGAATACAGCGCCGTCATATAAGTCAAATACCCTTGAGCACGGCGTTAAACACCAATCAATCAATCAATCAATCAATTTCTAACCATGATACATAGATTTAATCTGGACTAATAAACCTTAATAGAATCTTCCATTAAGTCATTGCTTTCAATTTGATCACCCCATGGCTTGCTGACCTCAAACTCCTTTCCTACATACATGTACATGTAGAATATAGATACAGAATTTTTAGTAATTTATTCTTGGAAGTTTAAAGGATTGACTTTAATATTTTGCAAAATATTGTGCTGGAGAAAAAATGGCTGATCCCTGTATAGTACTTGTATCCTGATAATTGGCCATGCCACAAATCAAGGTGTAGCTGGAGTGCCAGGCTGGATTACCAGTGGAGGCATGAAGACTTTTCTTTCTCAACATTTATGCACATAATATGGCTGTAACATATGTGTCACATGTGTTGTTTGAAAGTCATTGTACTTGTTTATATACATGTAATGTCTACCTATATATATATATATCACTTCTCGAGTTTCAGGTCTATCTATGAAACTTGTCTCTGAGAATTGATCTAGAATATGAGATAATTTCTCGGCTTTAATTAGTCGATATCCCTGTGCCAGTGTGATTACTCTTGACAAAAATATATATATCACAGTAACTCCAATACAATAGTCAATAGATCTCTTTTGGAGTGTTCACAAAATCTCAATTGCTCAAAAACAAGGTACAATCTACATTATAGGCCTACATGAAATTATGTTTATTTTTCTTCGCACTGTCTTGATAAGCCTTCATTTTAGCTTTTTTGCTGTCGAGAGTACATGTAGTAGATATTGCATGTAGGCCTACATTTGGATTTTCATGTAATGGAGCTTCTTGTGCCCTGGTGCTCTGAGCTAAGGTACACCAGGAGGCATAGTGTTAGCCAGAGGGGTGTCTCCGTGTCTTTGAGACTCCCTGGAATCCATTTGATACACCTCTTTCAGTCAAAATTAACATGGGAAAAATAGGAAAAATGTCAAATGAGACACCCTGTTTCTCTGAAAATAGTGGTTTGAGACGCCCTGTTTTTGATTTCTTGCTAACACTATGTCAGGAAGCTGATTTGTTGTTGCGTCCCTGGTTTCATTTACCAATTTGGACTGGCACACCATTGACGCTCTACTAATATCACATACAATTTTTAGTCCAAATGGGTAAATGAAACCATCCTCAGACAGGGACGCCTCAACAAATCAGCTTCCTAGTGCACCTTAGCTTAGAGCATCCTCAGACAGGGACTCCCCAACAAATCAGCTTCCTAGTGCACCTTAGCTTAGAGCATCCTCAGACAGAGACACCCCAACAAATCAGCTTCCTAGTGCACCTTAGCTCAAAGCACCAGGGCACCTGGTTTAGTACAGCTCCATACTCTGGATCCCTTGTAACTACCATACACCCTCAGACAGGGACGCCCCAACAAATCAGCTTCCTAGTGCACCGTAGCTCAGAGCACCAGGGCACCTGGTTTAGTACAGCTCCATGCTCTGGATCCCTTGTAACTGCCATACACCCTCAGACAGGGACGCCCTAACAAATCAGCTTCCTAGTGCACCGTAGCTCAGAGCACCAGGGCACCTGGTTTAGTACAGCTCCATGCTCTGGATCCCTTGTAACTGCCATACACCCTCAGACAGGGACGCCCTAACAAATCAGCTTCCTAGTGCACCTTAGCTCAGAGCACCAGGGCACCTGGTTTAGTACAGCTCCAGGCTCTGGATCCCTTGTAACTACCAATACACCCTCAGGCAGGGACGCCCTAACAAATCAGCTTCCTAGTGCACCTTAGCTCAGAGTACCAGGGCACCTGGTTTAGTACAGCTCCATGCTCTTGATCCCTTGTAACTACCATACACCCTCTTAAAAAAAATTCTGTAGTTTTTTTTTTTTTTGCTCTATTGTTTCTGTAGTTCCAATATCTCCAAGTACAGCATCAAAACCCAATCAATCAATCTATCAAATATCCCCATGAATGTTAAAGTCACATACATGTACGCATCCAAAAAAAGAGGTATTTGCGTTGTCACATAACTACATGAGTTATATATATATTTTTCTCAAGAAGTGAAGGCTACATGTAGAATTTTTTCTGTTAATAGTCTTAATGCCACCCCCTGATTTGTAGGTTAAGCCGAAGTTCACAAGTAACAATATAACTGAATACTAAAAATTCTGAAGAATTTAAATGAAACCTGTCAATTCGTTGTCCACTTATGGCCAACGCTTTGATGTACGCCCCTTACAAGATTAAAAATGTTAATTCATTACAGTCGAGGTCATTTTCCTTGGTGGGATCAAGGCTTAGTGGCCAGCCTTCTTTACGTAGAAATTAATTTGCGACAGGATTTCTCCTGGCTTGTACGATCTTTGTAACTGGTCTTTTGTATGGATTAGTCTTTATTTCAACGTAACTGATTTAATTTACAAACCAACTTCAAAACTTGTTTTAAATCAACGCAATCCAAATATGTCCAAAAGCTCTGATTTTGGGTGCATCTTCGACATAAATGAGCTAATTAATTACTCACAACAACTGATAATGTATAATCTAACTAAATAGAATCAGGGTAAACAATTTCTGCAGGCATCGTTTGCTGTCATGGCTGTTCAGGTCAACTAAGGCGTCGTGAAGTGTAATATGACATTAAATGGCCTGGACCAAACACATGCAATAAAATATAGAGAGATTTAAAAGACGTTATTTATTAGTTTGAATCATTTGCTGCAGGTAAATTTTATATGTTAAATTGCTGTTGTTGTTGTTGCAGTCAAAAGGCCTACATTTTCGGCACACAGATAACTTGAACTACTGGTTTGCCGCCATGAGGGAGGTTGGATTACCCAAGGTATTGTCAAAACTATTTCCTGTCTAGAATTTTAAAAAAATGTGAATGTAGGCTACATATAAATATTTGTGATCTGCAAATGGTCAAGATGGTTTTGTATTTATTTCGGCCTCTGGCTATAGGCAGTTTATTCCCAAAACATGACTTAGATGGGTTTTCAACTTTTCGGTACATTGTATATAATTGATAAACAAACGATTCAGCCTAGTTGCTAAAACCATTTTCAAGCTCAGATTTTTGTTAATCAATATACCCTGAAGTTGGAAAGTTCTGTTTTTGTTGTTTGGGTCAAGCTTCTAAATGCCGCTTAAACAAGTATATTCCAAGCCTTGTCATGGTGTTATCAATTTAAGACATACGTGTAAGGTTTCAAAGTAAGATAACCATTCTCCTTGACTTGTTATTAATTACTTATAACAGCCTGATACATGAAGGAGACGAATTGCAGGATGACTGGAATTACTATTTTTTTTAAAACGTTTTTTAAAGTTCATGAACAACTGGACCACAGATTCCTCAATCATACATTTGCCTTAAAAGTGTATTGGATATCTACCTTAAATTCATATTCATTTCATTTCAGATTTTTTATCCAGAAACGACAGATATTTATGATCGGAAAAATATACCACGTGCCATTTATTGTATTCATGCTCTTAGGTAAGCTCATTTTACAAAAATATATAATACCACCAGCTGCCACTTACGTAGTCATTCGCTTTAGGTAAGCTTTCCTTTGTACATAAAATACATGTATGTGTACCTAATATTTTGCTGCTCAAAAGTGTCAACACGACTGTACGATGGAAATCACATGGGTGTCTTGGTAGGTCTCAATTTTTGTGTCGCAGAGTGAAAGAAAATGCCTTCGGATTAATAAAACAACTATAGACCAGACTTACCCTAATTCTTCAACCATTTCACCCCCTTTTGAGTAGTCAAATAGGTAACATGAAATTAGACCACAAGCAAATTTAGGAAAGGTCGTAATCCAATTATAAATAATTATAATTAATTTATTATTATAGCCTAGTGTATAACTTATTAATTAGCCTTTGTGCCTGAGATTTAACAAGTTAGACTGACTGAAAGTCTTATTGTTGCAAAAATCTCAGTGGGTGAAAAGGTTGAAGAATTATGGTGTGGTTTGGGTCTGATCATGTAGAGCATCAGGGCAATGGAACCCACCACTAACTACCAACCAGAACTCTGTGAACTCAATCAATATTATTCTAAACCGGTCGTTAGGCTTTTAGACGTTGTAAACATTTTTCTCTGCAGTGTGTATTAGAAATGCATGTTGAATTCACCCTGGGGAAACACAACTGGATTTGACACATATGATTTATTTATTTATTTGATATGTATTATGTGGTATAGATCTACATTGCCAGTTTTTGGTGGAAAGACAAATAAGAAAATTGGTAAAACCACACTTGATCACTGCAGCCACTGGAAACTTCCCGTATACACATTCCCGTGTACAGTGTACACCTGCGGAGTTCGCAGGATGGTTTTTATGAGGTTTCTCCGGTTTTCCATCATACACCGGCACAGTAAATTAATAATTAATAATAAGTCGTCATATAGGTGAAATACTCTTGAGTACGACGTTAAACACCAATCAAACAAACAAACAAACAGTCCCCTGTACAGCTGTGTGTGGTTGAGAGAAGCTTCCTGTGCCCTGGTGCTCTCTAAGTTAAGGGGCCTCAGGAAGCTGATTTGTTGTCTTGTCCTGTTTTCCATCCTGCGGCGTCTTTTCTTTTGCCAGCGTTGTTTAAGGTGGTTTCTTTCACTAATTGGGCTAGAACGCGAGTGTATGAGTGAAATAACTTAAGTACGATGTACACCCACAATCAGACAAACCTGTATGCAGCTACATTTCTGTAAGACTACGTGAATAGGATGTTATGATGGGATACGGCTGGACAGCCTTGGACATGTCCAACTACATATAGCTCTTATTGCATCTGACTGGATTAAATGGTATGGTACACCACAACTGCACCCAACTACTCGCCCAGTCGCACTGCTTTGAACCTACATTTTGTACATGTACATGTAGACATTAGCTTAACAGTCTCACGACATTGCCGCTGATCACACATCTGTTACTAAATAATTTTAATTTGTTGAGATAACCTAGTTTCTGGTGGTTTGTTGCGCAATATATTGAGTACTGGAATTAATCTTTTGTTAGAACATTCAACACGTTAACGGTTGTATTTGTCCAAATACATGTATGTCCTGATATAAAACTATTTGCACAAAATCAAACAGAAAATTGCTGATCACTTTCCTTTTTTCTTTACCGTTTGATGTGTGGAGTAACATGTACTCTGCTAAATGACAGTATGAATCATGATTCAATTGCCATGGTTACTTGATGTTGTGTATGTTCACTGGAGTGTCAGATTTGTTGAATAAATGTCACACAGTTGGTATTTGCACTCCACACAGCCTTCATTTAGTTTAATATTAGTATTGTTTTACAAGTGGTTGGGCGTTATTCTATTTGCTATGAAGTGCGCATAATTCCCGAAGTGCACTAGGATTAACAAGTTATGTTTTTGAGTTTATATTAACTTTTATGTTTAATGGCATCCTGCACAAAATACCTCACGCAGTGTAAACGTAACATTTTCAACGGAAATTGACACAAATTTCAAATAGGGCATTAGGTTAATAAAACTTAACTTTTAATAGAAATAAACCTTTATAATCAAATATTTTATATTTAACACAACTTTAATATGTTTAGTCAGTCCACAGGCAGCTTTGCCAATAGTTTAATTAATGTTCTATCACACTGATGGGCTGTAGCTAAGGGCAACATGCTCCAAGCTAACATGCACTCTGTTTGGAGGAATATTATCTTTCTAGCAGAGCTAACAATTGAAGTGACTTCACAATATTTGATTGTTTTAGAGGCGCTGCCTGCTGTTGAGTTACACTGTTGTCAGACACATGAAATACTCTTGAGCACTAAACTAACAATCAAACATGTACTATCAACACTCATTGATAAACTTCAGACAAAAACCGTGTGGTGAACATGCTGAAGTTACAGCAATAAAGGCTCTAAAATCTAAATCACCTGTGACCATTTTTTTATTCAGAGTCAGAAAATAATAGCATGACACATCCTACATGTAGTTCTGTAAAACTAATTTTACTTCAGAATTTGAGTCCCACTCATCTTGATCTTTGGCTAATATTGTTATTCTGGCACAAAGATGGGTGATACAGCCTCCATTGTTTCCTGATCAATCAATGGAATGGGGCTCTAAACATCAATACTTCGCTCACTGTAAGACGCCAGTTAGAAACTGCTGTGAAATTAGAGCCATTTAATCAACTTAACATTGATTAGTAAACCCAGCCTGTATGTAGTTAACCCTCTCAAGCTCTGTCCGATTAACTTTAGCATCATTCACAGACCTGCCTACTTGTATGTATTTGGTGTATTGTGTATGCAAAACTCTTTCAAAATACACTTCGTACGCATAGCTAACCAAATTGTTTTCAAACCTTCAACATTGGATATGCACCATTCTATCAATTATTTGTGAATCGGTTCAAAACTTTGCCTCCAATATGTAATGCATGTACATGTAGTTGTCATAAATGTGATTAACAAAAAAATAGTTCGCCATTTTAGTAAATCCACTTCTTTGCCTTATTGCCTTATTGGCTTATGCTTTATCTTTATCTTGATAATAATTAGCTTTACATCATTTTGTTTTCTGATTCTGTACGCATAATTTCTGGATTGTACACATAAGTTCAGACACTTGTACACATTTTCTGATTCGGGCATAGGCAGGTCTGCATTCAGGCTTTGTATATTATTATTCCCCATTGGATAAGTCAGAAGGATCGATTTAGTAGGGGAAGACCACTGGTTGGCAAAAGATACATATACCTTTGTGGTCTTCTGGTTCTTTTTGTGTGTAGGGGATAAGCCTCAAGTGCCCTGGTGTTTGTTTATCTAAGGGGCAACAGGAAACCGCTTTGTTGTGGTGCCTTGTTTGTTCGTCCTTTAAATGTACCATGGCATCTTGTGTTGCCAGCAGCGCTTAGGGTGGTTTCTTTAACGCATGGGCGACATTGCCGCCATCATATAAGGGAAATACCCTTGAGCACTGCATTAAACACCAACCATGCAATAAAACCTTCACCCGTTGTGCTGGTGCGCTGTCCTATAAGTGAAATAACATAAATTAAGACATAAAAACCCCAATCAATCAACTACAAACAAACAAACAGTCTCAGTCAGGTGTTTGTCAGTGTCATCCATTCTTGTAGCTCTAGCAAGATTTTAAACTTTAATCATTATGTTTACAGTGGTTAAAACGCGTCAAAGATTCAAATATCAAAGCAACACTTTTATAAGTAAGATAATAGTGAGGGTCAAGATGTCAAAATATATACAGTTCTTGCCTCTCGTGCAGAAAGACATTTAAATTAACAATTCTCAACGTGACCAAAACACTTTTGTTTTATGCCATTAGTGGCAAATCAAAGTTTCCCATTGGATAAATGCATATGGATAGATCGCCTGATATTTTATTATATATATTTTGTTTGTCCCTATGGCTAGCAGACTGATTAGCTTTTTTATTAAGTCCTTAATAATAACATTCAGACTAAACACTGTCTGAAAGCTCTGTCAAAACCTTTCAGGCTTTTATATCAGTCAGTCTGACTTCCTTATCAATCCTATAGGTTTGTTGCTTGCGACAATGTACATTTCATATCTGATGCATAGTGTCCTGCATTGATATTTCTGATATAAATCTACTTGCACTCAATGTCCATGAATATCTTTAATGTCCTTACTTTAACCACATGTAATTGACCTAGTCGTATAAATATTGATATGGTATTTCCCCGTTTCATTTTGGGTAAAACAGGAATTTTCGGATTAATTTTACCTACCGTAAAGTTTCAAACAAATTTCCTGGAAAGCTCATTACATTCATTTCATATAAAACATACAAAATTGTGGGCTCATTATTTCAGAAAATATATATAGTGCATTTTCCTAGCTACTTATGTTTATTTGATTGGGTTTTCACGCAAATACTTAAGGTTATTTTACTCACATGACAGTGTGCCAGGTAAAATAATGTGTGAAGAAAAAATAACATATTTAATTAAATATGCTATTTCGTACAAGTACCGTTATTTCAATACTATGGAGCGTGCCTCAAACCTTATTCAATCAAGAATTCAGACCGCAAAATGCTCTAATACATGTAACTATAGCAGTTTATATTGATCTGTTGTGAGGATTTTTCCCCAGCTGTTGAAACATTACACGGCTGTAATTTTTTATCAGCCTATTGAACGTTTCACATCTCTCAGTTATAGGAGCTATTCGGTAGAGGTTTTTTTCCAGTTCAATGAATGTACATGTAAGTGGTATACATTATGGCTTGGTCATTGCCACCAAACAGAATATTCTTAAAATTTTACTATCTTCTCTCCTTTGTATTACAATTTCAGGAAACAAAATTTATTAGCTTTTTTAATACACACAGAGAATGTAATCATTTTGGTGTTAACTTTTTGTTGTAAAATATGTCAACTCATTTACAGTACTGATTTTGAATTTGATAACTGAGTCGGCATTGTGTAATTAGAATAGCTAAATTAAATAATGTTGAATGACCATGTCAGCTACATGTGTACAATAGTTGAACAAAGTCCAGGTGGGAACATTCTGTGACCTGGTGCTCTCTGAACGGCATCTGGAAGCCAATTTGTTGTGGCGTCCTGTATTGCATCCTGTTATTGTCCTGAATTGTATGTTTGTTGTCCTAGTGCCGTCCTAACTGGTTTGCTTGAGCCATTTGGCTGGCACACTGTCATAAATGGTATGACTTTAAACCACGATCAAACATCATCATGAATAAGTGAAATAACCTTAAGTTGATTTGAGTGAAATAACCTTAAGTTCACCATAAAACCCCAATCAACAAACAATATGATCCATGCTGTTTCTTATGTCCCTAGCACTAATGCAGCTTCAGAGTTTCTGCCCAATTTTGGCTACAATTAAGTAGCACCTATCTTGGGACATTCCCTACTTATTTTACATCATGGTTTTTCTTCAGACTTCCTTGGTTAATAGCAATATCTCTGTAATCCAAGTGAAATGAACTTGCTTAATACACAAGTACTGTAATTGCTAACACAGAAAGCTTCATTTACTAAACATTTCCACACTTTATTGTATCATCTGCATGAGTATAATAACAAATGAGCTACAAACATTGGGATATATAATAGATACAGAAGAAGCCAGTTAATAGCAAATTCCATGAAACAACAATAAACAAACAATAATGTAAAACATGACCGTGTACATAGAGCTCAAATCACAACATACTTACATGTATATAGTTGAACAATACAAGCCTCTTGGCGGCTTTGATGCCATGATTTAAACTAGGTTTTTGGCTCCATATAACCATGGATTTCCTTAAGCAGTAATTCAAGCCAATTATTTGGTTAATCAGTAACCTTGGTGTTAGCTAAAACAAAATCAAACACATTATGTGGTTGCTGGTCATTTTAATTATCCGGAAAGCCAAATATGCCTTGGGGGTGAATCATGTGATTGAAGATGACACAATGAACTATAGAAACATAAAATGTTGATTAAATGAAGCTTTCTGTGTTCGGATTTACACTGCTTACACAAAACCCATCAGTGGAACAACCAAACTACGAATTTGTTTAATCCCATTCCCTTGATCAGCGTGTATGCTCATGGGTTGTTTTTTATTTTTTTATTTATCCAAATTTATTTTTTATCAAAAATTTTTGTTAATGAATTAAATTATTTTTTATTTCACAGCTTGTACCTGTTTAAATTAGGCCTGGCGCCACAGATACAAGATTTGTATGGAAAAGTTAATTTTACAGGTAAGAATACCACATTACTTTAGGGGACTTTCCCCCTTTCTATGATTCTGTGGGTTTTCTTCCAGGCCTTCTCTGGCTAAGGGCAGTGTAAGATTATATTCATGCTGTCGTACTTAGCACTGGAGGTACATTATCTTTCCAACAGTGATAACACTAAAGTGAAAACACATGAAATGTTTTTTCACTGTTATGGAAGTGAAATACCCTCGAGTACGGCATTTAACACCAATCAATCTTTTCTTCCAGGTTATCCCCACAATACTGCAACTTTAGCAATTAATAGTAGAGGGAAAAGTATGAAAATTGTTAAACAATTATTATCCATAATGCAACATGCCACCAAAAGAAACTTTTTTTACCTTTCAGAGTTTTTTTTTATTGTTTTAAGCCTATTTAAAGTTAGGGACTTCATTATAATAATGTAAGATGACTAAAATATGCCGTCCCTCAACAGCCTTATAATTTTGTTCAATGTTTTTTTTCTTCAAACTATAAAAGGTTGATTTATTTTCTTCAAAATACAAATTGAAATGTGTGGATCATCAGGTAGTGGTGTCATTCAGCCATCTTTGAATTGTTTGTATTCAGAGGAAGAGATTAGTGCTATGAGAAGAGAACTTGAAAAATATGGTATCCAGATGCCTGCTTTTAGCAAGATTGGTGGTATTCTGGCCAATGAGGTATGTCTTAGTTGCTATGGTTATTAAATTTCCTAAAAATTCATATGAAAAAATAATTCAATTCAGTTACTTGTACTAAAATGAGTGGTTGGATGGGGCTTCCTACGCCCTCCTGCACCCTGGTGCTCTCTTCGCCACATGTTATTGGGCATCAGGAAACTGATTTGTTGTTGTGTCCTATTTTTCATCCTGTAAATGTTCTATGTTGCCTTGTTTTCTGCCAGTGTGGTTTATGGTGTTTTTCTTTCATCCATTGTTCTGGTTTGTCATCATGTGAGTAAAATGACCTTAAGTATAACTTAAAACTCCAATTAAACAAATCAAAGTTAACCCACAAGTGGGTAATTTTTTTGTCATTTTATAAATCAATTTTTACATGTCTAAAAATTGATCTCTTGACATGTTATCGGTACACATATGTATTGTAAAACAAATTTGAAGCCCCATTAAAATTATTTGTTCATGTGAAGTTTGATATGAAATGATAAAATTTTGTAATCTTCCAGAAAAAAAGTAGATTTACTGTAGTACTGACGGTACTGCTTTGCGTGAACAAAGTCAAGTCTTTCCTCAGCTTCAACTTGTAGACAGACACAGAATGTATGGATAATGTCTTTGATATTGAGAACATGGTTGCAATCTGAGGACAAGTACTCAATTGCACTGACCACATTCCTTCTCTACAAAACATGTTATTCTTGTTGCCATAGAAACCAAGCGGTTTTATTCTAGAAATGTAATAAACTTCTGACTTTATCTGTCTAACAAATGTGTTTTAAATGTGGCTTTGTCCTAAAACCTTCTTTGTGTGTGGTACCTGGTACATTATAATGTCTATTTTCGATTGATCTACAAATTGTAAATGTACATAGATTTAATCACTATTAAGAGGTCTCAAATTTCAATAATTAATTTTAAGGAATCAAAAATCTTACAACTGATGAGGTTAAAATAAATGTTTGTGTTTTAGTCCCTACTCAGCCCCACTCTGTAAGCATTGCCACAAAATCTGAGACACTATTAGATCAAGGGTATTTTTTCCTGTGACCAGACCTGGTGCTCTAGTGCTGATATTATGCAATTCAAGAAGCTGATTTGTTATGGTGTCCTGTTTTTCGTCCTTTAAATGTCCTATGGTGGTTCCCATGTTGCCAGTGTAGTTTAAGGCAGTTTCCTTCACCCATTGGCGCCGTCATATGGGTGAAAGAAAGTTAAATATGACTTAAACCCCAATCAAATATACACTTCTAAAATCCTTGACACAGTATAAAAATATTATGAAAACAATTCAAGTCCCTCAATGATTATGTAATAACCTCATTGTTTTAAGTACTTTGTTCTTAATTTTAGATGCCTGTAGATGAAGCTGCATGTAAGTATATTTTCATATTTGCTTTCCAATAATTAACTAGCACACACCAGAGTTGTTAAAATGATTTGAATATTCCTATTTTTTTTTTCATTTTATCAAAACTCACTCCACAGGAATGACAAATAAGATTACATTTAATAGGAGATTTGTTAATGAGGTGGTGAGATAATTTGACTGATATTTTCTACAAATGCAAACAATGGAAAGGGGCATCATTGCTATTGTTTTGGCCTATCTGTAAGACAATAAATTTTCCTACAGGTGCTTTTTAAGATGGCTGATTTAACTGGCCTTTTTTGCTTATCATACTTGATTTATATTATTTCAGTACACGCTGCTATTATTGCTATCAATGAAGCCATTGATCACCAAGTACCAGAGGAGACGACGAAAGCCTTACAGAACCCGGCGGCCATGTTGGTTAATTTGTCTACAGATTGTTCCCTTGACTACCAGTCAGTTCTCTATGAGGCCAAGCACACAAAGTTAGAGAATGCCAGGAACAAGGTTTGTGATGAGATTCTGTTATCTGTTATCATAAATAACAAAAAGAAATCAACAAAAATGTATGACAAACATTTAATAAAATTGATTGGTGCTAATACTCATTATGGTGTGAATAAAAAAGCATTCCAGTGTGTAAGTAAAACAGTAGTTTATAATCAATTCTTGACATATTTTATTAGTAGTTTGAGAGTTGGACTGCAGAATCCCCTTCACTGTAACCGGAATAGGTTTGAATTCCCCTGTGGACCTTAGGTATATAAGGAAAGTTTACAGAGATCGCAGGGTCTTTTGACAAGGTTTCTTGGTTTTCCACCGGCAGCGCAAAGTCGCCATATAAGTGAAATACTCTTGAGTATGATGTTAAACACAAATCAGATTGAAAAGTCTTCTCATACATGTATTTCCCTGATTTAACACTTCATCGACTTGGAATATCCTGAAGTACATTATTAACCAATACAGCTGTATATAGAACAAATAACAAGATATTCTACTTTGAAAGCTGAAGATTTGCTTCACACTTGTAGTTTAAATATAACGCAGGGCCTGAAATTGAAAAAGAGCAAAGCATTTGTGGGGGTTACTTCCCTTTGCTATATAAAGGACCCTTCATTTCTATTTAAAACTAAGACAAACCATGCCCATAAACAAGATAGGTATGAATAACTAAATTAAACACCTGTTAATGTGATTTTGGAGATTCTTTGTTTTTTTTTTTGCCCTGTAAGGAACAGCGATAGTTAAGTAGGAATGTACAGTATGTATTAAAAAATGTGACCCTGAAAATGTACAGTATTTGCACACCCATTGACTTTGAACTATACTGTGTTGAAAAGTCACTTATTTTAATCCAATTATGTCAGCATTAGATTAGTTCACAAAGCTGTCTGTCCCCTGGTTCTCTCTGTGAGGTGTTTATGGGCATCCTTTTATAGCCCTATGTTGTCTAGGCTTCTGTGCCCTGGTGTTCTCTGAGCTAAGGGGCATAGGATGCCGATTTGTTGTGATGTCCTGTTTTGTTAGTGTTATGTAATGTTTTGTCCTGTCTTGCATGTTCCCAGCGTCATTTTACGGTGGTTTCCTTCACCGATTGGGCTGGCACACCGTCATATAAGTGAAATAACATTGAGTACGACGTAAAACCCCAATCAAACAATCTTTTTGTCTTGCCAATGAGATCAAGGAGGATACATGTAGTTTACCCCATTCAAACTATCGACAGCCCCATTCATATTTAACTAAAATATCCTAGGTACGACTACGGTTACCCTAAATAAGCACACAAACAAACCCATTTGATAATAAATAATGTTGTTGTTGTTGTATTGTAGAGTATAGACCCTGACATTACATATGAACCAGACATCTATGATGAGATTTTAACGCAGGCAGAAATACAGGGAAACGTCTACAAGGTCAACAGTAAGTAATCTCAAGGTCAAATATAATGCAATTAGAGAATGTCAGAATTTGAGTGAACTTCGTTGCTTTTGAGTTTGTTATTATGTATTCATATTGAGATATTAAACCCCCCTAAAAAAAACAAACTTTTTTCCCAATCAATCGCTGAGAATATAAATCTACAATGTACCATATGCTTAATACTGTAAATCACCTATAATTTCGACCATGCATAATGCTCACATTGTTGCAAGTTGTGGAAGTTTTATAGCATGTGAACAAACAAATTTAAGTTTATTGTAAAATCCAGATTCTCCTTTAACTGTAAAACTGTTGTTTGACTCCCAGACATTATTAAAAGTCCTTAAAATAGCTTCCAAAGTATTAACTTCATGGTCGAAATTTTAGGTGATTTAGGGTACATGTACATGTACCTTCTCAGTATGGGGTTTTACACAAAGCAAATGAATTCCCTGTATCAGTCTCTTCCTTTCTGTACACTGGAGGAACAACGCCATATTGTAAAACTTGTAAAGACGTCACTTTGAGTGTACCGACATCTTGTATAAACTAACATTGTGGAGCTCCATTTACTAATCTTTGCTTGTTTATAAAACTTGTAAAATGACATCCTGTCTCAACTGACTATTTTTCACGGTCCCGTGACATACCAGTTTGTATATATTTCCTTGTAGACCCCTCAATAATAATGTCAATTATTTTCGTTGTGTTTCGTTATCAGCTTCTGTTGCCTTGGACAAGCTGAATGAAGCTTTGGATAAAAACGACAAGACCTTACTGATCCAGGCACTCAAATCCTCACATCTTGGCTTTAAGAATGTCTCAGACGATAATGCTGAATATTATCTTCAGAAACTACAAGAGATGAGAGAAACTAAAAAGGTACACACTTTTAAACAACATTTGCTCGTGTATTTCACAATATTGCCGAAGGAGGGATGGGGGAAGCCGCCTGGTGCCCTCTGAAGCTGATTTGTTGTGGTGTCCTGTTTTTTTTTTGTCTTCTGTATATTACCAGTGTGGGTTCCTTCACAGATTGTACTGGCACCCTGTCAAATGAGTGAAATAACCTTAAATACGCACAATATTACTCTGGGCTTTCTCTCCATACTAATTCACAATTTAATTTTAATAAATGTAAAGCCATACATGAAACATTAAGGGGATAATAGCTGCCTCTAGCTGTTGACTTTTAAGTGTATTTAAGATGGTATATATAGACTGCAGATACTGGGCCATCAAGATGGTGAACTAACATGATCCAGCTCTTATGTAGATCCGAGTCGGATCATTTTAGTTCACTAATTAATTGGGTTTTTCGGTAACACAGCACTTTGCCTCGACCAGGAATCTTGGCACCCTGCCATCTAGCTGTTAGCAGCTAAACAAGGAAAAAACGTCACAGTGTTATGAGAACACCACCTGTGGGTGAAATATTAAAGACTGGCAATCAATGTGTAATGTTTACACTGAGAGGCGAACTATACTGATTTATACCCATCAAGTTTGGTTTTAAAAAAGTTCCAAAACTCCAATCTATTCTGATCTTTATCATTTAAGTTCACCTTTTTCTGTCCGTGTAGACTCAAAAATAAATCTGATCTGGATCAAAGACCGGCCAATTCATGCACATAAGTTCTTATTTTTAACTGCAACTATTATCTTGTTACCTCAAACAGTAACACTCAAATTAGTAAAGTTTCCTGTGTATTTCGTAAAGCATATTGGCTACCTTGAAACTTTTATTAAACAGACCAACACTACTCAGTGGCTCCGTTAGCTACTTTCCTTCATCACTTAGAATGCACATGTAATATCAGAAGAGAATATTGTCTTTTCTCACACTACAACCCCGATAATGCCACTCTAAACCGTTGAGTAGTGTGTGATAATATCACTAGCTTTCGACCTTTATCACTAGTGATATTACTCAACAGTAAATACACATGTAGGTCATAGAGAGATACAATCACATTGTTGCTTTTTGTGTCTTTTCTCTGGGTCTTCGCTATTGTCACGTCCTTACTATGTCACGACGTTCTACACTTTGTTGCAAAAAAGCGTTTCAATTCAGTCGCTGCCTATCTATGATGTTGCACGTGCACAACAATTGTGTATTCAGACCAATCGCTACAAAATGTACAGATTTCTACACGAAAATCACCTCAAACTTGCTAAAAATATGAAGAATGAGAAAAAGATTAATCAACTTGATTCTTTTTAATTAAAAAAAAAATCACTTGCCTCGTGAGTTTGTTAAATTTACAGACTCAAGTGATATTGATCGTAACACACAGGCTCTCGTTGGTGAACCTAGATCAGTCAGTCAAATTGTTTACGATCATATATTTTCACTTTCCTCCTCTCTTTTTTTCCTCAAAGAACAACAACAACGGTGGAGATTTTAGTCTAGATAAAGATGAAATACAGCAGGCTATTTTGCAGTCTAACCTTGAGGCTGATGTTGAATACCAGAGTAAGTTAAATAATCAACTAGCTATTTACAATTTTTTTTCCGTTTTGAGGGCTAAATGTCATGTAGACGCTTGTCTGGTTTCTGCGATCGGGTGGGAGCGTTCTGTATCTTGGTGCTCTCTGAGCTATGGGGAATGTGGAAGCTGATTTGCTTGTCGTGTTCTGTTTCGTCCTGTAAACGTCTGTGTTCTTCGTCTTTGTTGCGACTACGCGACTGTTGGGTGGGAGCCTCCTGTGCCCTGGTGTTCTCTAAATGTATCATGTTGTCTTCTATGTTGCAAGCCTCATTTAGGGTGGTTGCCTCTACCGATGGGGCTGGTACACGGTCATATAGGTGAAATAACCCCTAAGCACAACATAAAACCCCAATCAACCAAACAATTCAATAATTTCAGTTGTCCAAAATTTTTTATTAGCTTGTGTTATTTGCACTTAAACGACGCTCCTCAATAAATCTAAAAGTTGAAATGTATAGTATTTTTATGTTTGTTTTATGTATTATTTGCATTTCAAGTATCAAGTATGTTTTATGATCCAAGCTTCTAAATTCCACTGAAAGAAGTGAAATCAATTTCTTAAAACGATCGTTAATTTTATTTACTCAGAGGATCAGACAGTGCTGGCTGTTAACTCTGCCATAGAGAATGGCGATGAGGCCTTGATGATGAAGGCGCTACAGAACCCTAACTCACGTCTACCTGAAGCTCATAGCTATGCTGGAAGGCTGTACCTAGAGGAATTCAAGAATATGAGAGAAGAAAAACAGGTAATTTGGGAAATTTGTCTAAACCTACACTTGAGTATACAGAAAGCTGTTCTAAACTGACATCGATGCGTCTGCGATTTGTACACTTTTTTATTTAAAAAAAAAAAAAAAACTTGTGTAAAAAGGCATCTTGTTTAAACCGACAACTTCTCTCTGGTCCCCTTTCCTCTTTTGGTGAATTTTCTCTTCCTGATATTGATGCTTATTAGGTAAAATCTACCTGTAGGAATTTATAAATATCAAAGGTTAAACACCAATATTTATAAAGGAGAGATATTTTCTCTTTTAGAAGTTTACAATTGGCACCAAAGTAACAAATGTGAAAGAAACAATAAAATAAAAGTACAGAAGGAACAACTAAATTACTATGTATTTGTAATAGCCAAGGAAGCTATAGCTGATAGACTAACAAAATAAAAAATTTATATTATTATTATATTTTTATTTTTATATTTTTTTTGTATTTATATTTTTTATACATAATTTAAATACTTTTTATTTTTTTGTATATTTTTTATTTTTGTATTTTTTACGAAAAAATGCACAACTATACATACCTTGGCTATTTCATTTGAAGACTGACATGGCTCAATTTATATTATGTATTTGTAATAAATTTAGTAGCAGGTTGACTGTAATCTTCATGGATTAAAACATCCCTTTGAACTTAGGCATGATTGTTTGTTTTCGAACGGCACAAGACCAAAATATGTTAAAAAAAATTTAATTAGCTGATTTTATTTGATGTTTCAGTCAAACTTGGATTACGACGAGATTTTTGGAGGTTTGACTGGTAAGATTGTTTTCTGTGTGTTTCTTTCTTCCTGGCCCTGAGGCGGGTGGTTCGGTGGGAGCCTCTTGTGCCCTCTGAGCTAAGGGGCACGGGATGCTGATTTGTTGTGGTGTCCTGTTTTGTTCATGTTATGTTTTGTCATGTCTTGCACGTTGCCAGCGTCGTTTACAGTGATTTCCTTCACCGATTAGGCTGGCATGCTGTCATATAAGTGAAATAACCTTAAGTACGGTGTAAAACCCCCATCAAACAAACAAATCCTGGCCCTGAGACAAAATCTCCCTGTGCCGTCGTACTCATAATTAAGGGACAACAAGAAGCTGATTTGTTGTTCTTAAATTGGCACACTTGTTTGTGTTGTACCATGTTTTGTGCCACTTGTGTCATGTGTTAATTTTTTTACAGTAACATCAACTGGAGATTCCTTTATTTATTGGCACTTTCCACGAGTAAAATAACCTGAAGAAATGTGCACAACACCAATTAAATAAATATTTAATAATGATCTGTTTTTATAAACTTAGGACAAATTAATTGAGGACCGTGTCTCAAGATTACCTGTAAAAAGATTTTCACTTTCTAAAATATCTCAACATCCCTTTTTATTGATTTATCTCGAGAAATAATTATAATTAAAACGAGAAATAATAACTGTTGAGTTAATAATTAAGGAGCAGGTGGTTGGCAGGAGCTTTCTGTGCCCCGGTGCTCTCTGAGCGAAGGGCATCAGTAAGCGGATTTCTTGTGACATCCTATATAAGTGAAGTTTTCCGGTGGCTGCAGAGATCTCAGGGTGGTTTTTACAAGGTTTCTTCCCAGTTTTCCACCAAACACCGGCTACGAAAATTATTAAGATTAGTAAGTCGTCATATTGATGGAATACTCTTGAGTACGACGTTAAACACCAATCAAAGAAACAAATCTTGTGGCATCTAGTTTTGAGTCTTGCTACGTGGCGTCTTTGTCTCCTGCCAGTGTTGCTGAGTGTGGTTTCCTTGGCCCATAGGACTGACACATAGTAATAGGAGTGAAATAACCTTAGTATAGATTTTTAATAAAACATTCAATCAATCACAACAACCCATTGTATTTAAGTATCTCGGAAGTATAGTCTAAATACCCTAATTCTTCAACCATTGCCTGAGATTTAACAAGTAAGACTGACTGAAAGTCTTATTGTTGCAAAAATCTCAGGGGGTGAAAAGGTAGCGTAACAAGTGAAAACTGAATGATATCCATTGTCTTTCCTTTCCAGTGTTGTCAGCAGTTGCCATGATAAATAAAGCGGTCGACTCAGGAGATCCCTCGGGGACTTTCAACGCTATGTCAAGTCCAGAAGCCCACATTCTTAATCTAGATGACGATAACTCCCCCAGATATCAGAAACAACTGGAAGCAGAGAAAAACCAAAAGCAAGGGGTAAGTGATTTTTTGCTCAGTGGGCTAAGGGACATTAGGAAGCCCTTAGTTTTAGATTTGTTGTTGTCTTGTATAACACCGTGTTCATGCCCTATGGCTTCCTCATTTGTTAAGGGTGTTGTCCTTCACTCATTGGTTCGGCACAGCCTTGTATGACTGAAAGAACATAAGTACAGCACACAACCCAATTCAAGAAAACATCTGTTCTTAATCTGCTAAAAAGAATTTAACCTGCTATTTGCAATCTATTCCCCTATTCTATTACAGTGTAACCACGATATAGCACTCAGTCGGTTATAACGCGACCCATGCCATGTCCCCCCATTTTATTCTACAAATGCACCAAATAGTATCGCTATCAAACCAACCTGCAATACTCAGCGGGTAGTTGAATGATCCGCGACTTACATTGCACCACAGTGTTGTTGTTGTAGCTTAAACTTTGTCAAGCCATCAGCATGCCTATCAACAAGAAGCAAATGCTGTAAAAGCATCATATAATCTGCATTTACATTAGGCCTACATGTGAATACGTGTATTGCCTACAATTTTTTTTTCTATAATGCGCGTTGGGTTTATGTCTCCCAACTGGCGCGTTATAGCGTGGTTACACTGAATATGATACACAAGTATTTTAGTATTATGAATTTATTTATCATTTTCTTGAACCTAGGTATACTATATATTTCTTAGCTATAATTTGGCATTCTATCCCATAAAAAAAATGTGGCTTTGATGTCTTTGTTAAATAAATGTTCTTGACGGTCAAAGTGAAAGTAATTCCGAAAGTATGCCGCAACGTCAGATTGTTGCTTATAATATAGTCCGGTTGACAAAATTCATTGTTTTTGTTATTAATTCCGAAAGTGTTTTAAAACCGAATTTTTGTTTACTTTAATGGATTTGTTTTGTTTTGTTGAACAATTGTTGTATATTCACTTATTGATTGATTTATTTCTTGAACTAACAGAGTAGCTGTGAGTTGCTGACACACAGAGAGATTATACAAAATGTTGAATCAGTCAACCAGCAAGTTCACGAGGAACATGAACGTAAGTATTGTTAAAAGAAATGTCAATTTATGTATTATGTTATATGACCAGCTGAGAAGTTTTACATAATGAATGATTGGTGTGCAATGAAGAAACTTAAGAAATTACCTTAGGCACGGACTAAAACCCTAACAATCAATCTGTGGGTGGTTGGGTGGGAGCCTCCTGTGACATGGCGATCTTAGACCTAAGGGTTCAGGAAGTGGATATGTTGTGGTGTCCTGTTTTTTGTAATTATACTTCAGGGTTGTCGTTAAGCGTGGTGCCCTCGCCCATTGGACTGGCAATGAGTGAAAAAACCTTCAGAACTGTGTAAAATCCCAATCAAACAAACTGTAATTTCAATCCACAACTCCTGCCGCCTTTTATATACCCAGAGTGAAAATACATACAAAATCCCACCCACACACCTTAATATTACCTGTTTGTCTTTTATTTATGTGCAGGCATTGCTGCTATTGGAGCGATAAATGAAGCCATCAACAAAGGTGATCCCTCGGAGACCCTGGCTGCCCTAATGATGCCACAAGCTAAACTACAGAACGTTAATGAGAAAGAGGCAGCTCTCTATCAAGCCATTCTGGACGAGGAGAGGAAAAAGAAACAAAAGGTCTGTTTAGAAGGATAATTCTGGCTTCGAATTGTTTTCACAAAGTTAAAATAGAAATGTATGCAGTGCAGGCTAATTGTACAGGACTAAGCGTTTGGGAGCTTTCTGTGTCTGGGTGCAAGGGGAATCAGGTCTACAACTGTACATTTTCCAGTTTCCTTGCAACTCCCACACCCTATGAATGTAAAAACATTGATTTTTTTTCTCTCTCTTTTTTTTTTTGTTTTTTTTTGTTTTTTTTTGTTTTGGCCAGGGATGTTCTGTTGAACTTGCCTTTAGTATCATGTAACATTCAAACAACCACACTTTATAACTCTTTCTAATAAATGAATGAAGGGCTTGATCCTGTACAATTGATTACATGTACCTTTATAGAATTTAACCTTGTCATTTACAGGCCAGCCAAGATGAGGGAGCAGTGCTCTGGTTGGAAGAAATACAAGCAGCAATTGAACGAGCTAATCGAATAGCTGAAGAAGCAAAGAAAAGTAAGTCATATATCAGTGATCCACATATTGTGGGGAGAAGTACTGTACTCCTCCAACTTATTGAAAGGGGGTACTGGCAAAGAGTAGTATTTTGTCTGATGTCACTTTCTTTTTTCTTCTATTGTGTTTCTTCAATTTTTTTTAGGAACAGTAGAATTAGTGTTTTTAACGCCTTAAACATAACACAACAAGGCCCTGTTTAGTCCACATCAATAAAGAATCTGTGTATTCCAGACATTCTCTCATATATTTGCTGTATAGTAATTTGAATTTCTCTATGTTTCAGTGTCGGTGATTGTACACGGTGTGAACGAGGCAGTTGATACAGGTGATCGTGATAACCTTCAGTCAGGGCTAACCCACACTGACCTCTATCTACATAGTGTCACACCAGACTGTACTGACACCTACATGGAGAAGCTCAAGGAACTGAAAGCGGAGAAACTAAACGCAGGTGATGGATTTATTTCGACTTGTTTTCAACCTCTTCCTTTTTTTTTTTTTTTTTTTAGCTGCATTTCATGGATAACTGCAGGATGCTAATTTGTTGTGGTATTTTGTTAATTTTATGTTAATGTTTTGTCCTGTCTTGCATGTTGCCAGCACCGTTTACCCTGGTTTACCTTTACCGATTGAACTGGCACGCCGTCATATAAGTGAAATAACGTTGAGTATGGCGTAAAACCCCAGTCAAACAAAGAAACAAACCAGAGTAGTTGAGGTGGTTTCCTTCACCAATCAGCCTGGCCAACCATAATGTGAGTGAAATAACCATGTATGCCATGAACCCCCTATGAAACCTGTCAACCAAAGAGTATGATAATTTAAACATTTTATTTTCACAGGTGAAACTGGCAGCGGCTGGATGATGAATAAAACAAAAGATGGCCACAAGTTTTATTATAATGTAAAAACTGGGGAGTATAGCTGGGAGAAAAGTGACGACATTGTTAAAGACTTTTCTCTTTTAACTAAGGATGAAATGCAGGTAACGTTTTTCTGACTATAACTTTTGGTTTGTTTTAATGAAAACGGTGCCGTCACATGAGTGAAATACCCTTAAGTATGATGTTGGCTAATCATTGGCTATTCAATCAATCTATGTCTATGCCTGCGCAGTGGCTCAGTGGTTAGCACGTCTGACTGCAGATCCCCCTTCGATGTACGGCACGGGTTCAAGTCTCCCAGTGGACCTTAGGTATATGAGGGAGTCACACGAGGTGACTTCGGCAATCGCGGGGGTGTTTTTTACGAGGTTTTCCACCGCATTAATTAGAGCAAATTAAGAAGATGAGAATCCGTCGTCATATAAATGAAATACCTTTGAGTACGACGTTAAACACCAATCAAACAAACAAACAAACAATGTATATCTAAATGATGGTGCCTTGTGTCAGAGTGTTAGTGGTGAAATCCTTTCCTGAAATGGTTGATGCCAATTTTTTGGATATGTTTTAATTAAGATGGCACCCTCTGGCTAAGGGCAGTATGTTTCCAGATTATATTCGTGCTGTCATACTTAGCACTGGAGGAACATTATCTATCCAATAGAAAAAGACTACACATTTAATGGTTGTGTTACGAGTCGCTGTCTACTGTTGGAATACAGTGCCGTCTGGTCATATAAGTGAAATACCCTTGAGCACATATACCCCACCAATGGTAGTGACTTAAACAACTGTTTTGAGTAATTAGTAATTAAATGCAAAACGTCAATTCAGTATGGGAAATATGTTTCGTCAAGAATCTTTATGTACAGAGTTAGACTTGGTAGATGCTTAATACCAATCAAATAAAACCAATTCAATAAATTAAAATTAACTCCCCCTCCCAAATTACAAATTCATTATCATATTTCCTTTTTTTTTTTTTTGCCCTCAAAATCAGAATGGGTACAGAATGTTTCAATTTATCTTTGTTTTCCACAAATCTTGTTTTCTACAGGGTGTTGTTTCTGAAGTGACGGCTGCCTATGATAGAGAGCTGTTATTCCAGACCAACGAGCCCTTCATTACAAAGGTACAGGCACTGTGGAGAGGCCATCAGGCCAGGAAACAGTACAAAGACAGGATGAACTTTATCAATAACCAAGAACCTGCCATTACCAAACTACAGGTGAGTTCTATGATATCAATATTAAAGAATGAAATAAAAAAATAACTGAGTTCTATGATATCAATATTGAAGAAAACATGGTACGGGAATACAATTTTGTACGATAAAGTAGCACCAAGTTAAGCCAGCATTTACATGAATATATATTTTAAGAAAAATGACTAAGATGGATTTTCAACAAGATGCAGGGGCCGCGCCGTGGCTCTGTGGTTGAGCGTTGGACTACGGAACCCCCTTCACTGTACCGTAATAGGTTTGATCCTCCCTGTGGACCTTAGGTTTATAAGAGAAGTTTTCTGGTGCCTGCGGAGTTTGCGGGGTTGTTTTTACGAGGTTTCTTCCCCGTTTTCAACCATACACCGGCAACGCAAATAATTAAGATTATTAAGTCGTCATTTTGGTGAAATACTCTTGAGTACGACATTAAACACCAATCAAACAAACAAACAAATCAACAAGATGCATATATCAGCAGACATTACTGTTTTTTTGTACACTGTTATGAGGAAATGTCTGCAAGACCTTTGCTGAAAATGCTTTTTTCGTTAACCGACTTTAAATATGGGACTCAGTATAACAGTATAACATGGGTGGTTTCTGAGCTGTGGTGCTCCCTGTGAGTGAAATAACCTTAAGTAGGGTGTGAAAAAATACAGGAAATGTTTACTTGACTTGTGCAATAATGGCTTCCTGAACTGTTGTTGTATGGCTTAGATCTATCTATTCCAACCATTATTCAGGAATCTTTTGGATGACTTTATCCCTATGGTACCGTTTAGTTTCTCCGAGAAAATTATCAGTTGGCAACTATTTTTTTTAATTATCAAGTTTTCGTGGATTTGGTAAATCTATTTTTTTGTTAAATCCTTGTGTATCTCACTTCCACGTTCCTTTCAGTGACATGGACTTTAACTTTAAGGCTCAAATGTAAAGTGCCTAAAAACTTGGTGAATCAGAGAAAAAATGGCTAGGTGATACCCAAGCTTAGATTCTAGCATCGCTGTCGTAAAACTGAATATACGCCAAGAGTTCCACAAATGAGATTTGTCTGGACATGTGCATTCTTGAGTGGCATGAGACAGAACAGTGTTGCAATTCAGTAAGCAATCACGGCAAACTACCGCTGTGTGGTTTTGTTAGTTTTTTTTTAGACCAGCATATATAACAAGACCCTAAAGTAAGGCAGCCCAAATTCCCTCCAAAATATGTACCAAAGGAATTCCTTGACACTACCACCTGATGCGCTGTAATGCACTGACACCATACAAGTAAAAGCTTGAAGCTAACGTTGATAGATCTTACTACTGTCTTATTTCACATGTTTCAGGCTTGGTGGAGAGGTCAGAAACAAAGACAGAAATACAAAGATAGACTGGGAGTGCTCCACGGGAACGAGGACGCCATAATCAAGGTAAGAGTATAGAAACCGTTGGTGGTGACCTCAAAATCAACAGCCCATTGATTACAGCATACAGTTGCTCTGTTATAGCAATTGAGTATATAAACTATGTCAAGTGCATTAAGCAATATACATATACATTTGTGTGTGTTTTTGTAATTATAGATTTACACCCTCTGGCTTAGGGCAGCATTTTTTTAAACATTATGTTGTCATACTGGAGGACCTTAATATCTTTCTGGCTTGGGTTATATTTGGGTTGCTACTTACTGTCGTGAAATACCTGTTTTAAATATGAATCAATCAGTCCATCAATTAGTACATCTTCACTGAATTGATAGAAGCTAATGGTTTACAAACCCAAAACTCACAAAATAAAATATTTTTTTCTTTAAAATTGAATATATTCTTCTTTAACATAATAAATATTGAATGTTTTTGGGCCAAGTTGCGTAGTTTATCCAGTCTATTATTATTATTAATAGCTCCAGTCATTGGTAAGGATGTGGAGAGCTAGGAAGAAGCACAGAGAAAGGTTACAGTACTTCAAGGACAACGTGAGTTACCTCAATCACAGATATATCTTTACCTAATTTGCTGTTGTGCTCTCGGAGCCTAAAGGGCATCAGGAAGCTCATTTGTGGTAACGTCCTGTTTTGAATCCTGTCCTTGTCCCTTAGCGTTGTTGACTGTTGTCAGTGTGATAGAGGGTGGTTTCCTTAACAATTTTGGCTGGCATGCTGTCAAATAATCAAATACCTAACTTTAATTAGTCAGTAATTCTTCATTTAGTGCTTGATACTTTTCTTTATATATCCAGTGCAATGTCCACACAAAGAATGGCTCTTATAACTTATATAACTTATTTTGAACTTTAAATTGATGGATTTTTTATATGCCGCCACAAGATGTCACTCTCAAATTAATATATAATTCTTTGAAAAACCTATTTAACATAAAAATGTTAATGTTACATGTATATTTAATGGTAAGTTTTAATCACCGTACAATTCAATATATTCATTTATATGTATGTTTATGTAAAATATTTTTTTAAATTAAAAAACTATTTTTCAATTACAGGAAGATTCTATTATCAAAATGCAAGCCTTTGTGAGATCAGCCATGGCTAAACAAGATTATAAGGCACTCAGTAAGTTTTATTGTAACCACATTGAAAATAGAAATAGTGTTAGCTAGAAATTCCCAACATGTATCTCAAATCCACATTTTCAAAAATAAAATGAATGATTTTTACTACCCAAATGGTCATGTTTTTTTTATAAATCAAATGTTTGAATGAATAAATTTCCCTCTTACTTAACTTTACATCTGTGTTCATCTGACATTTAAATAGCTTGTTTTTATATATTTTTGGATAGCTTTAGTATGTTCATTCTAAATGTTTATTTGAATTTGCAAAATGTGAAAAAATAGTGGAATACGATGGTCTGTGAATGTCAACTGGAGCCAAACTCCCCGCACCTCCACCACTACTTTTAGTTATTTTAGCTCACAACTCCGGATCCGACATTGAATGTACGTAGTGTTCCTCCCTGGGATCATTCAGCCATTAACATTATAAAATTGGTGTATTTTCAGTGCATGATGAGGACCCTCCGCTGTCTGTAGTGAGAAAGTTTGTTCATCTTCTGGACACAAATGACGTGGACTATGCAGAGGAACTAGGTATGTCTTTGTGATTATTTAGAGGGCAACGGCCTGGTTCAGTTGTTAGCTGAACCCCACTTAATGTACCCTGTATAGGTTTGAATCCCTCTGTCAGCCTCAGAAATATCAGAAAAGTTTTCTGGTGCCTCGGAATTCATTGGGTGGACTTTGCAAAGTTTCTTCTCAGGTTAACACCATACACCGGCATACAGGAAATACCCTTGAGTATATTGTTTAACACCAATAAAATAAATGAATTATTGTGGAGAAAGGGAATAACTCTTTGGCATTCCATCAAAATCTATTTCTAATACTGAAATCGTCAAATTTCGAATTAAGTCTTTTTGAAAAGAATTACTTTATTTGAAGTTCTTAGAGTGAATTAAGAAAGCTGTTTATATTTACACTGGGTGCATCAATATGTTCTGTAGAAATATATTCATTGTCAAACATAAATCCAGTTCTAAAAAAAAAAGGTCTTATATTTCAGAGTTGCAGAAACTACGCCAGCAGGCTGTCTCAGAGATACGGTCTAATCAACAACTTGAGCATGATCTCGACCAGATGGATATTAAAATAGGACTTCTTATTAAGAACAGAATTACGCTTCAGGTTTGTATATTTGTTCAATGTTTTTTTCACCGAGGACAAATTGTAAGAATTATGGCTAACATGTCTTCGGTTTTTTGGGGTAAATATTTGGATCCAGTATTTGTGGTTGAATAAGGTTTAAACAATATATTTTTAATTTTGGGTTTGTGTTTTATTTTCAGTTGGTTAATAAGCATGTGTAGTTTTTTTATGCTTTTTTTCCTAACAAATCGTGCCTGGTTGGGTGGGATCCTCCTGTGCCCTGGTGCTCTCTGAGGTAAGGGGTACAGGATGCCAATTTGTTGTGATGTCCTGTTTTGTTTATATAGCGTAAACGTTTTGTCCTGTCTTGCATGTTGCCAGCGTTGTTTACGGTGGTTTACTTCACCCATTGGCGTTTTATTGGCGTAAAAACCCCAATTAAACAAACAAATACCTAACAAATCTCTACTAAAACTATAAAACTTTGCTACAAAAATTGACAGGATTTTTTTGTGTTGCAGGATGTGGTCACTCACAACAGGAAACTGGCAAAGCAGCGAGAAAAATCTGGCTCTGTTCCAAAAGGTTTGAAAGCTCTGAGTAAAGGAAGCCGCGAGAGACTGGAGGCCTATCAACATCTCTTCTATCTGCTCCAAACCAACCCGTCATACCTGGCAAAACTGATCTTTGAAATGCCACAGAGCAAAACCACAAAGTTCATGGAGTCTGTCATCTATTCACTCTTCAACTACGGCTCTAACTCCAGAGAAGAGTATCTGCTATTGAAGCTCTTCGAAACAGCCCTGGAAGAGGAAATCAGGTATGATGTTAGCCAATCAGTGTGTCTTTCTTGGTTGAGGTTTTTACCCAACCAATCAGAGAAAGATTTTCTCCTTCTGAATATTAAGTGAACCAATCAGAGAAAGTCTCAGATGTTAGATTTTTGTTTATTTCTTGACTAATAAGAAGTGGGAAATAAATGAAACACCTATATATGAGAGCTAAAAATTTTAACAGTTTACTCAACTAGTTCTCAGTTTTAAAATGTTTCATTATTTCTGTTTGCTCAAATGTTCCTTTTCATACTTGCATAAATTTATTCCTTTTCTCACTAGCATAAACTTCAATGAACTCTTCTAAGGTCGAAAATTGTTATTTTCTATTTCCTGCACTATCTCAATACTCTTTGCACTGTCATAAGCAGAGCTTTTTAATTTCTCCTTGAAACAAACATAATCATAGCCGTTTCAATATTTTAAATAAATAAATTTAAAATATAGATAAGTTATTACAGTTTATATATAGACGAAACAGTTCATTTTCTTTTATTAAAACCTATAATCCTTATACATGTTACATTTAGTTTGACAATATTTATCCATTTTATAAAACTCTTATATATACAGTTTTTATTTTTAAGCTTAGAAAAACTTAAGTTGGCTTATTGATGTAATGTTGATGCTTATTTATGCTTTTATTTCTGCCTGTTCTTCACAGGAGAATGTAAGTATACATAGCATGGCAAAACTGACTGGTTTAAATCTGTAAGAGTTACTTCCCTTGAATGCTAGGTTATTCCCCTTTGGAAATTCCTGTCTTGTTCTCTCTCTATTACTTTACAAATCTTTTCACTGGTAATTTTTTATTAAGATGACGAATCCAAACTTAAGCTGCAAAATAGGGATTCTTGCTTCCTCACTTTTATGTGAAGAAATCAAATGTCTTCAAACAGAAACTTTCCAAATAGAAAAAAAACAAGTCAAAATGATTTATAGCCTTGTTTTAAAAGTGAAATAATAATAATATTCTCCAACCAAACACTGGATTGTATATGTATTTTCCCACATGGATACTTGGTTAGTTATCTTATTATTTATAAGTGTGTGTGACGTGAATAAAAAGCATGCAATGTCGGTTTGTGGAGAATTTCCTACCTGAAATCCCTGCATTGGAATGGACTGATCTTTGTTCTTCCTTGCCTGTTCTACCTCTGTTTGTGTTAATGGAATGGCCTATGTTTGTCCTATGTTATATATAAGAATTATCATTTAGGAAAGACATGTCCGATGTTGAAATCTACCAAGGGGAGATAATCATGGTTTTCAGTCATTGCCAGAAAAAACAGACTTGCCATGGTACTAGAACATAGGTAAAACAAATGTAAACAGGGTTCTATATAGGGGCCCACTACATCCTTCAGAAGGGCTCTTATAAAAATTCAAATGACCAGAATTCTAAAAAAAATCTAAAGATCTAATTTCATAGACCGTGAACTTGTCCTCATCTCTGCATTGTGCGTGGAAATTTAATACAAAAAATGTGAATGGAAATAGCTACAATATTTGTGCATGTTGATTATAAACATCACTGTTCATCCTTAAACATAATTTATAAAAAATCAAATATAGCCTCAAGGAAATATTGTGGATAGAACACTGGTAAAGTTGGTGTACGGCACATGTTGGAATGTTGGATTCATCATGTACAACGGTGAACCCAAAGGTTTATGGGAAAGTAATCCGCGACTTCAAATTATAAGCTTCCCTTAGATTCGTGCTAAGCAGTGTTTAGTAATTTGATTGGTGATAAATGTCAAACTCAAGGGTATTTCACTTATATTACGATTTTGAGTTGCCTGTGTATGGTGGAAAACCAAAAGAAACCTTGTAATAACATAATTAACAATACGGTCGACATTGAGATTCCAAGATAGTCCTGTACAGTGACTGGGACTCAATAGTGTTTGAGAAAAGTCTGGTTGTGCCATTTATCGATCTGTTCAGTAACAACTTGGGATTTCTGGTTGGTTGTCAACATCGACATGCCACCTGTAGGTGGTCGAGTGAGAGTTCCCTGAATCCAGGTTCTATCTGAGTTAAGAAACCGATTCTAAGTTGCTTTCTGTGTGGTTTTGTTTGTTGCTAGAGTCATTGAGGGTGGTTTCTATTATCCATATGTCTGACACATCGGCATACGAGTAAAGTAACCTTAAGTCTGAGCCAAAAACTGTATCAAACAAGCAATCCAATGCACCCATACTTTGTTCTCTAAACATGTTACCTGGAGACGCTCCTGTCGTGAGTAAAGTTACATTTACTTGTGACTTTAACTCTCACCCAAGGGGCTGTAAAGGTTTAAATGAATTTAATCAATAATTTAAAAATCCTGCAACGCATCGGGATATGAATGAGTAGGTAGATAGTTTCTTGTTGAATGTTTGTTGTACTGCACGAACCTGTTAAAATTGTCCGTTTTAAGTCTGACAACAGACAGGGGTCATACAAATGTACCTTTTCTTTTATAAATAAGGTTTTTAAATAGCACTACAAAGAAAAACTTGATTTCAAGATATTTTTTGGTTAATTGATGAGAAATGGTTTCAACATACCACTAAGAAGACACACAACGTTACAAAATGTTTACTTTTTCTTTACGATTTCACTAGTCGTTTGAACGACACAGAAGGATTGTGAGTACAATATGTAATGTATAATTATTGCACAGTGAAGGTGGTCAAATTTGTACAGCTTCAGTTACATGTGGCCTTATCTTGGCATATAAATATACCCATTACACTGGAAAAGGGGTTTTGGCAAACACTGGTAAAAGAGACAATTTGAAGAAATTTACATTTTGTTGTTCTTAACCTTATTTTTTCGTCTTTCTTTTGTTTACAGGTTGATTCATTCTGTGCACATTTTAAATATATTTTTTGCATATTTGCTGACTGTTTAAGAACCAGAATCAAACAAATAAACATCATTTTATCAACACTACAAAATTATTATTTTTAAATCAATCACAAATACATTTACGAGGCCCAAAATTTTAATTTCAAAGTATGTTCGTATCATTGCACCTATTACCACGGGATACCCTTGAGCACAGCACTAAACATCAATCAATCAATCATTTTCCAGTGAGGTGCATTTTATTTATGATAAAGCACAGCAAAAAGTGATGAAGCACCAAGTGGGCACTTTAGACACAGCTTTGTTTCTTTTCCGTCCTGGACGTTAGGATAGAGTAGTGTGAAATATCAGTCAATGATGGTTGTGAGGGCACTGCATGGTGAAGTGGTCTAAAGCGCACATTTGTAGAGTGTACGTTTCTGGTCCTCAAAACGTCCTCTTCTCTGATTTCCCAAGTTCAAACACTCACTCAGACTATGTGGGTTGAGCTACCAGCTGGAGGTCATGGGTTTTCTGGGTTCCACCTAGATTGCCTCCCACAGTTTAGCTGGCTAATGATCTGTAATTAGGGCTTGTTGATCTAACTTTGGAAAATAAGCTGAGGCTGAGCCGCTGAAGTCAGTTATTACTTGGGTTATCATAAATACAACAACCTTTTTAAGTAACACTTTAAAAGACATGCTATTTACAGTTAAGATCCCATTATTTTGGCCCACGCGCAGTAAGTTTCAAGATTACATTGTACATTCATGTCGTTATACAGTACTTAGTACTGAAGGAACATTACATGTATCTTTCTAAAAGAGCTTACACCTTAGGCGAATCCACATGATTTGGTTGTGTTCTTTGCTGCATAAGGTTGGAGTATACTGTCATCCTATAAGAGCAAAATACCCTTGAGTACTGCCTAAAACACCAATCAATCACATTATTTTGTTTGTATAGAAGCAGAATTATGATTTACCCTTTGTCTTTGTGTAATTTGATATGTTTTTTACACACAATTGTGATAATTTCTTGGCTCTGAAATAGACAGGTGTGGATTGATTGCCACACCAGATTTCTTGACTGTTTTTCATAAACCCGAATAGTTTTACTACATTTTTACAAGTTAACTAGTATAATTTTCTTTCCCAATCTTTTGAGTTTAGTGTCGCTTAAGTCCTACTTATGTTAAACATTACCTGGTTATGGTGTACCTGGATTTCCTCTGTACAATGTACTTTAGCTAGCCAAGGTTCTGTCCAATTTTCTTGTTTTCCCTAAAGTAGTACTGGGGTCTTTCTTTTCTTGATTATTTTAAAACACACATAAGCACAAATATAATTTTATTCACTTTTTCCAAATCTTGTTTTAGAAACTAACTCTTTCAAGAATTATATATATATATACTGTGCACAGTTGTATCGCTTTACAAAAATACATGTATTTTCTCTTGAAGAAATTCACCTGTCAGAAGAGGCAATTCTTTAAACAGCCACTTTTATAGAAAAACAGTTTTGATATAAGTTATAAAAAACAAGACTGAACTTTACCCTTATCTTTTAGTTTAGTGTGCATAAATAATGAATATTTCCATGTTTATTTTGTTTCAGTTCTAAAGTAGACAAGATGACGGACATTGTGACGGGGAATCCAATGGTTGTCAAGATGATTGTGGGATTTAACAGGTAATATATAGTAGTTCTTTAAATCTTAAACAACTGCATATGCACCTGTATTCTCTCTGATCTATTAGCTCAATAAGGCAGAAATTTTATGGATTTAAACATTGCAAGATTTTTTTCAATTTTACTAATGTAAGATGTTGAAATTGTTTAAATCAGCAGAATGAAAGGATGTTGAAATCCATTAAACACGTGAAATACATGTTGTTGCCTTGCACGTCTCTTTAGATTCTAAATGCAAAACTGCCAAACTCCAATCAAACAAATGATTTTGTTAGCTCTTTGGGAAGAATTTTCTTGTGTGATATAGCCTGAAGATATGTGTGATTGGATGCTGAACCAAGAGGCAACAGGTACATGTAGCCGATTTGTTGTGGTGTCCTGTTTTTAGTCCTGTAAATGTACTGTGTTGCCAGTGCCGTTTGGGAGTGGTTCCTTTGTCAATTTAGCTGTCACGCATCATATGAGTGAAATAACATGAAGTACAACATGAACCCCAAAAACACAAATACTGAGGTATGAAGAAAAAACAAAAAATATCTGTCTCCCTTGTAGGAACCAGAGAGGTCAGAACTCGCTACGTGACATGTTGAACCCTCTGATTAAAGATGTCTTAGAGGACAAGAACCTGAGGATCAACACGAATCCTGTGGATATCTACAAGGCCTGGGTCAATCAGACCGAGTCTCAAACTGGACAGGCTAGGTAAGATTTTATTTAAGGTTCCTGTCATATATATTTGAAGTAGCACAGATCAGCCAAATAGCTGTGTCAAGTTTACATTCGAAATCCAAGTGTGCAGGCCAGACGATAATAATTAAAGCATTTGGCATTTTCTCCCTAGAATTATGTGTATGTCCAGAAGATAGGCATTGATAAAGAATTACTCTTTTTATAAATCTTTCTCATTTAGTCTGAGGGCCCGCACCGTGGCTCAGTGGTTACTCCTGCGGTGTACCGAACGGGTTCAAGCCTCTCAGCGGACCGGAGGTATATGAGGGAGTCACACGAGGTGACTTTGGCAATCGCGGGGCGGTTTTTACGAGGTTTCCTCCCGGTTTTCCGCCGTATTGAGTATAGCAGATTAAGAAGTGGAGAATCCGTCGTCATATAAATGAAATAGCTTTGAGTACGACGTTCAACACCAATCAAACAAACGAACAAACTTTTAGTCTGATTACACATTCAGACTCTGCCATGCTATCCTGTGTACTTATTCCTGCAAATGTATTAAAAGCACCAAGTTACATGTATACCCACAGAAAATCTGTGGCAGAAGGTGTTTTGAGGAAGCTGTGGCATCAGGAAGCTCATTTGTCTGAGTTCCTGTTTGTGTCTTGTCCTGATTTTGTGGTATATTTGTCTGTTGCCAGTGTTGTTGGGGGTGGTTTTCTTCACCCTTTGGGCTGGTGTGCCGTCAGAAGAGTGAAATAACCTTCAGTACATTATACTTTCAAATAATGTGATATATTTTTGTTTGTTTTATCTTTATCTCAGTGGATTGCCGTACGACGTAACAACAGAACAAGCTTTGAAACATGAACCTGTACAGAAGATGATTGAACAAGCCATTGAACAATTAAAGATTGCCACAGATAAATTTCTATCCAATATTCTCAGTTCAATGGATAAAATACCGTAAGTTATTAAAACTCATGAATGTATTCAAACTATTTTGATACGGCCGATGATAAATTAGGGGAGGTTTGCCGAGGAAGTCCACAAGAGTGAGTCTGGTTGTTATGACATTAGGGGCCATTCATGTTGCCTGTTGTTCATGTGGTATCTAAGGCTGCGTTTGTTTTTTATTCGCTGTCTACGAAACAGCTTGGTTGGCAGCTGATCAGAGTTTGGATGAAGATTTAGGCTGATTAGTGAAAAGTGTTTATCTTAGACAAATCTCTCTTAATTTATCAGCGGTTGTAACTCCTTCATGAACATAGTCTGGGTGTGATTTTTATTTATTTAAAGTATAACGCATGGCATAAAATCCCAATCCCAATCAAACAAAATCGTTCACAAGTATGAACCAACTTTTCTTTCCTTTGCATTTTTTTCTTTTTATAAGTGAACTACATGTACTTTTTATGCAAAGTGTACGAAGTGTAGACAGGCAATTCCGAAATTTTTATGAAGTTCAGACTTTAAATTACCAGAAAATGTCATTTTTAGTTCCAAATTCTCATTTTAACATTCAATAATTACTCAAAGTGTGTGCTCTTAGAGATTGAATTTGTTAAGGATTTAGGGTATTATAGATATATTTTTTGCAAGATACCGTCCTTAAACACTTTAGTTTGTGAATTATCTTTTAGATATGGAATGAGGTACATGGCTAAAGTCATGAGGGAAGCTCTCTGGAAGAAGTTCCCAATGGCTCCAGAGAAAGATGTGCTAAAGGTGAAGTTTGTTAAACTGTTTTTTAATTTGTTTAAATCCTTCCTTATTGCAGGATTTACCAAGAAGTAAAATCACACACTTTAGATAACATTTTATAGGTGGAATTGTTTTAGTGGTAGTTAGAATGGAAATGAGGCTTTTTAGAAAATACTTTTGTTAAGTCACATTAGTGGAACATCCTGAACTACGGCAAAAACTATCCAACAAACAAGCAAACAAAACCAAATGAAGTGAAATGAAATTATCTGTTGTTTGGTGTCAGTTTCTAATGAGGCTCAATGAGATACATTAAAGGGACATCAGGAAACTCTGAATGTTGCCAGTGTCGTGAATGTTGCCAGTGTCGATAAGGATTTCCTTCCACCCAATGGCCAGGCATACTGTTCTGTGAGTGAAATGATATTAAGTACATTATTAAATGCCAATCACACAATGTAATAATAACTTCATGTTACATATGCCGGAACCAGATTATCAGGATACCCAAAATTCAACAAAACACATTTGTGGGTAATATGATACTAATATCTTAGAGTTTTAAAAAATGACGCTATTTCTGTGTCCCTGTATCAGTGCTTAGAGTAGAGAAAAATTTGCAGCCTCATCCGGATAAAAAGTCAGTCGTTCTGTCGAGGGCCTCTGTAGCTACATGTAAATGGGTTAGAGCTCTGCTAGCCGGACTCCCGAGTTCAAATCCTGGTGGAGGCAAGCAAATTTGCTGTCTCTACATATATAAAAAAAATGTATATATTTTTGTTTTTTTCTAGATTGTGGGTAACTTACTGTACTACCGTTACATCAACTCTGCTATTGTTGCCCCAGATGCCTTTGGTATTGTTGAAGTTAGTGCTAGTAAAGTTTTGTCAAACGACCAGAGACGAAACCTCGGATCTATAGCTAAAATTCTACAGTTCGCTGCTTCCAATAAAGGGGTGAGTGTCTTCGTTTCCGTGATTAATAACATCTTGGTGATACATCTTCAGAGTTTTTGTTTGTTGGGAACCACACTCCCTTAGTACAAGACTAGTGTAACTCAGAAGAATGAAACCAAAAATGTTATCTCAATATTTCGGCGCTTTATTTTGCCATCATCAGGAGAGTGAGATGATCCATTCAGTTGTACAAATTCTGGTTCAGAAAATCCTTCACTTTGAGACCCTTGCAGGAAGTGATCCCATGTAGAAGGCTGATATTTACTGCTCGCAATTTGGTGCCTGATTCATTGGTTCAATTCCACTGCAGTCTGCACAATTTTCTTACCCAGATCTTGTTCAGTCTAAGAGTGTTATCCTTTCCAATTTATTGTAAAATACTGTTAATGGTCACTCTTAACGAAAAGTGAAAAAATATAAAATCTGTTTGATGCTTGTGAAATCAATGCACTTTACCATGAGCATTTCATCAATATTTTGTTTTTGATTGATTTTTAGTTCGGAGGTGACAGTGCTCATTTAGCGTGTCTAAACAACTATATTAAAGAATCTCATGACAAATTCAAGTAAGTGATAACAAAACCCCTACTAGTCGAACATCTCATTTGCAAATTTATTTATTTTTTTACTGTCAATACGAGTTTCCATATCATTAAGGTTGACACGGTGCGAATGTGTGTTTATGTGATATAGAGTTTGAACATGTAATACAAATTTGAGTATACAATATTGCTGCATGTTAACCAACATTTGTTTTGATTGGTCATAATATTTGTATAATCCAGGCAATATTTCCGTAATGCTTGTGAAGTTGAAGATCCTGAGAATAAGTTTAACATCAACCAGTACACGGATGTTACCATGGTAACGAAACCAGTGATCTACATGTCGACACAGGAGATTTGCGACACTCACCAGTTGTTATTGGAGCATCAAGAGGTCATCACGACAAACAACAGCGACCCCTTACATGAGCTGTTAGAGGACCTCGGAGACGCTCCAAGTATTACAGCTCTCATGGGTAAATATAGCTACCAGTTGACGGTAAATTGTTCACCCTTTGGGCTGGTACGCCTCTGAAATAACCTAAAGTAGGACGTTAAAGCCCAATCAAGCAATTTTATTTTTTTAAGGATACCTAAATGCTCAACAAATTCGACCTCCATGGACTCATGTCTCAAGTCATGTATTGAAGGTATTAATGTGAGATTGGAACTAAAGCTTGTATTTTCTTGTAGCTTAAAGTGTGGACTTCTTAAAAATGTCAACAGTGTGTTTCTACACTTGTTAACCCTTGCATAAAATGTAGTTTGATAATTGGTGAATGGGGTTGAATTTGTTGAGCATTTAGGGTAATATATTTCTTGACTTTTTTTCTAAGCCATCTTTGTCTTCACTAAGGTATATTACAAATCTGTGTGGGAACAGTTAGTTACCAATCACTATTGAATGTCCCTTCAGCCTTTGAGAACTGTCCTCTTTTTGTCACCATCACTACAAAGTAGTTTGGCTAGTAGTTGGGAGGCAGCTTCCTGAGCACTGGTGCTCTCTGAGATAAGGGGCGTTAGGAAGCTGATTAGTTTGTGGTAGACAAAAAATAACACATGGGAACTATAACAAATCAAGTTGCTGATGCCCATTGTCTCGTCGAGAACCAGACAATAGGAGGCTCCTGCCAACCCACCACCTATGTTACAAAGGGGGGATAAAGGAAACAAATCCATAAATCATTATTATCATGATACCTTCTGTGAACAGGATCTGATGTGATGGATGTTGAAGAGCTAGACGAGTCTGTGAAGGCTCAGCTGGGGAAGACAGAAATAACACTGACTCTGGTCAACAAGTTTGAGGTGCCGGCTGACGACCAGCTGGATATCAAGAGTTTACTTATCAAGTAAGTATTTCACTGTAACAAAGTTTGGCTATGTTTCTTCCTGGTTTTCCTACAAACTCCTGCAATGGGAAGTCCTCATATTAGTGAAATACTCTTGTGTGTAAAATGTAGACGTAGTCAAATAGATAAATAATGTACTAGATTTAGAATTTGTTATATGCTTGTTTTGGAGATCGCTAGGATCATGGCTCATGCTGTCCTGTAAAATATTGGAATTTGAATATCTAATAACTTATTTAATACGAGACTTGATTTTATTCTAGATCAAAGTTATCTTTCTATTATCCTGTTGTTGTTTTTTTTGCCTGTTGTTATTGATTTCTGTTAAAAACTATGGCTGACCTTAAGTCAAAGTATCAAGTTTCTTTAAAAAGCTAATTTTAATTTATTTTGAGTCACATTTATAGTTTTTCATATATTTTCCTTCAGAACAAAAAGAATGACAGTGGATGTTATTGCATGTCAGACAGGGGACAACCTCAGTCTGGTGCTAAAAACACCTGCCACAGAAGAACAGGTTAGCTCTTTGTTCATCTTACAAATTGACCTCAAAAGGGAATGTATGTTTTGGGTTTTGTTTGGTTTTTTTTGTTCAAGAAGGTTGATTTGGTAAAGGGCTGTTTCTCAATGCTTTTACTACATGTACTATGTCTAGCATACGCAGTTGTCATATCAACACTATACCTTCAGAACTGAGCATAATAGTAACTTTCAAGTTTTTGCTTTGTGTAGCAGCCCAAGTGTTTCCTGAAAGATCTGAAAGAAACATTGAATTACAGACCCTCGGAAGAAAGAAGTCATGACTTCCTTGTTCGGAGGTCCTCCTATTTAATGTTTTTCAAAACTGATCTGTGGAACTACTGTCTCCTTGTAAATGTCCACAGAGCTATCAGATCACAAGGTGTTTTTACTGGAATATAATGAAAATACCCTTGATACTTGCATTAAAAGTTACTAAATCGGTAAATATTTGCTATTCCACCAGAATCAAATGATTAGTTTGGTAAAAAAAAAAACTAGTATGTGACTGTCCTGTTAGACAGAAAGCCAAACTACAAATGTAGATCAATTTATACATCAAAATGTTCCAGGGTGATTCTATAAATTAAGAATTTTCCCCCCAGAAAGTATTCAAATTATGTCAAACCTTTTCTGTTTAGCAGGCCATTGAAAATCTCTCCTTTGCTAAGTTTAAAGCTGATGTTATAATTGTGTTTGTAGGAAGAATTACATCAGGCTTTGGTAAAACGACGAGACATCAGGGACAAAAAAGCTGCCTCAACCACAACCGACCAGAATAAACTCATACGACAGCCGTCAATATCGGGAGAACACCGGTATTTAACATATTTTCTTGCATTTATTATGCCCCCCCCCTAGTAAGAATATAGGTTTTACTTTTCACGGAATTATGCAATTTTCCCCATAAATTATGCAAATTGGCTCCATTTGTCTGGTAAGCTTGTCCGGGCTGTATCTTGGTTACTATTTCACTTAGGCTTTTGAAACTGGCATAGTGAATTCTTCTATGT
>JAVFBZ010010974.1:50964-98910 GCA_032466195.1 Katharina tunicata | reverse complement strand
TCTATATGGAATACAAATCAGAAGTTTGTATCAGCTTCGGTCTATATGGAATACAAATCAGAGGTTTGTATCAGCTTGGGTCTATATGGAATACCAATGAGAAGTCCGTATCAGCTTCGGTTTATATGGAATACAAATCAAAAGTCCGTATCAGCTTTGGTCTATATGGAATACGAATCAGAAGTTTGTATCAGCTTCGGTTTATATGGAATACAAATCAAAAGTCCGTATCAGCTTTGGTCTATATGGAATACAAATCAGAAGTTTGTATCAGCTTCGGCCTACATGGAATACAAATCAGAAGTTTGTATCAGCCTTGGTCTATATGGAATACAAATGAGAAGTCCGTATCAGCTTTGTTTTATATATCATCCTGTGTCTGCCGTGGTTCCCTCTGGTTTTCGACAATACACAAGCAGCACAAGGTCGTCAAATTAGTGAAATACTCTTGATCACGACTTGAAGCACCAATACAATAAATAAATAACTGTTCTATATGGAATACAAATCAGAAGTCCGTATCAGCTTGGGTCTATATGGAATACAAAACAGAAGTCCGTATTAGCTTTGGTCCATATCGAATACAAAACAGAAGTCCGTATTAGCTTTGGAGTATATGGAATACAAATCATTAGTTGGTTATTTGGGTATATTTTGATTCACATCGTTTTCCTTTACAAATATTATCAATGAAACGTCCAATATACATAAACAATGTGTGTTGATTTTGTAATTATTTGGATTTCTAACTTGATCTTGAACTTTGAAGGACTTGCATGCACTTCCTTTATAGACAGCTATATTTGAATGACGCAGCATCGATTCCTAGTGGTTCTCTTAATCAATAAATTTTAATCAATATTTTAAATTGAAGGGAAAAAAACTGTACCAAAGTAATGATTTTACTTATTTTCAGTCGTTGGGCGAATGGTGTAGCATAGTGTAGCTTAGAATAGAATACAAGGTATACGGTAAAAAAAGTCACATAAAACCATAACTTTTTAAGAATTTCACCCGAATTAAGCCCCAGTGGAGATTTCATAATTATCAAATTATATATATTTATTCCTCCAGGAGCTCAGTATTATTCCATACATATTCCATAAATATTCCTGACCCTCTAAGGGAATACACGAGGACTTTCCCTGAAGAGCTCTGGAATATCCAGCCGGTGCTTTGCTCTGGGAATGTTCCTTAGCTAACATGTTAACATTCGGAGTGTATATATTTTTATAAAGAGTAATCATTGTCACTAATTTCTGATTGCTCACTTTATTGAAACATATACTTGTTCCAAGAGTTCATTAATGAAAATACTGACAATGGTCATCAGTATCCAAAATTATAACCGCAAATATGTAAATTCAGAATTTGGATACCTTTACGAATACCACGAATTTCTTGGTTAAGAGAAAAATATATTGCAATCCATTTAATTCTAGCCGTGAAAGTATGCCAACATTTGCTGTACAGCAGCGAAGACTGTTTCATGCCTCCCTGCAGCCTACGCATCCACCTTCGAAATTATCTTGATCGTTTATATGCATATGTAATACCATGTTTACTTCAGTTTTGATTGATATAGAATGTTTTCCGTAAACCGGGCATGTGCAGGACAAAACTTCATCTTAAAGAGTATATACATATAAAACCTAAATTGTTCTGAATTTTGAGGCCAATTGTTTGTCAGATTCACTGTCGTCTTGACTCAATGCCGGTACTATGACCAGATAGGTACCAATACATCTGCAAATCAAGCTATGAATTCCCTACATATTCTCGATCACCGAAACACCATTTTTTCAATCCCCTTAAACCGTGGTTAGCTTCAAGTCCTGTCAAATAAGTGAAATAGTTTTGACACAAAGCAAGCATTTTTACGTATCCTGTGGGTAGTATATTTGTAACATAAACTTTTCTTATTAAATTGGAACGTGTCACCAAAATTTAAATTATGGGAAAACATTTATGAACTTTTCTCATATTTTCTAGAGCTTATGAATTTCTTCAGGTTCATTTGGAAGTCATATTTGTGAAATAACTTTGCTGTTCAAAGAGAGCCTGAAATTCAAATCCACAGTATAATGTATGATATAGCTTGTCTATGTTTTGTTGTACATCTCTGTATGTTCTTTCATTTCCAATTCCGTTAAATCTGTTTCGTACTAAACTAGATTTAATTCGTTGTGAACCGACATAATCCTTCACAGTGAAACAGTGCCAAAACAAATCTGATAACATTTAAAATGTATGACATAAAATATGTCATAACATATAGAATGGTATACGAGAACCTGAAATGTAATCGAGTATACGGGCGCTGTAATAGACCAATTTCACGAAAGCGCCATGTTGAAATCAAAGTGAGGCGATCTGCTTTTTGACGTGAGAGATTTCACATACAGCGATACAAAGGTTTTCTACGCCAATGATGCACAAGCCATAACGTTACAGTATGGTGAGGCCATGATTTGAGTACCACGTCACAATGCGTGGCGTCTAAAGAGCATGTAGCCTCACGTAATTTCGCAACGCCACCCCTTCCGTGAAAAAGGTCTTTGGGAAGGGACCTTGCTTGTGATTGAAGTTTACACCGTTAAATGACAAGCGATTCAAGTCTTTTTTATTCGCAATATTATCGCTCGATGTAAGAAATAAAAGAGAAGACCAGACGATTTAGTTGATTTGTTGTTTATGTACATATACATCCTGGGAGTTTGGCCACATGGCAGTCAAACTTGGAACTATATTTGGCCGAGACAATGACAATTCACGGCATGTATGTTTCATGAGGTAATAGCTAGGACATTAATACACAGAAACCATGTTATTCTCAACTGTACAAGTAGCTTATCTCTCACATGGTGCGCTTTTAAATAAAACCTATATTTACCATGCGCTAAGCGAACCAGGAAACGGTCTGCTCACAAAATTTGGCTAGACGTTTTTAATGTCAAAGGTTTCAACCTCGACTAACGATGTGGAGAGTTGATAGGCTTTTATCTTGAGGCCTTACATAGATCCACGCTCTTAAATAGCGAGTCCCTGAACACAAATAATAATTAAAACAAGGATTGTCAACACATGGGAAAACACCAACTGAAATTCTAAAATACTTTTCACCCACAATCAGTGTCCACAAAACCAGTGACGTCCTCCACAGAGTCCAATGTTCAACCACATACACCATTGCCTAATGAATATGGTTTGCGCCATTAGCTGTCTTTTAATGCCAAGATTATATGTGGATTATTTCTAATGAGTCTATCACTGAATATAACTATGGAATCAGGACTCGCGTGGCTCAAAGTTCCTGTTAAAGATTCCCAGTCTAGATATGTGATCATCAACACCAGTGTCTTCCTTCAAGAAAGGATACAGTTCATCCGATACAGGTACCATTAGCGAGTGTCCTTCCAAAGGTTATAACATATGGTAACATTCTTTGCGGTTCAATTCAACCAGAAAATTTTGTGAAACACGGAGGGCATCATCGCTTATTTATCCATCCTGGTCAGAAGAAGTCTCCAAGCAGATCCAAGCCCCTTCTCCTTTCTGGTAGCTGGCCTTACTTCCACCCTTCCTTACAGGACATCAGACAGACACTGAAAAACACAGGAGATAGGGCTGAGTGCTAGGGTCAACCGGAACAGCTCCACACAATAATCCAGCCTCCAAACATGACTAGGAAATAGACGAGGCGGACAACAACGGAAAGACAGACAGGGTAAATAAAGCTGGATTATGTACAATTTCTCGTTTAACAGACAGCCCGGTTGCACAGGCAGTGTTGATGTTTGGTGGTAAGCTGGCCCGGGTTTTAACAGTGACAGGACACTGGATTCAGAATCTAGCCAATGGACTGACCCTCTACCGGCAGCCACACTCCTCATGGTTTATTATGGAAGAGTCGGGAATTTCATTCCCTTAGGAAACCACTAGTTTCGGCCGGACAAGTCGTAGCCATGTAGTCGCACTACACATGAACTTTGTCTTTTCTCAAGTCAGTATGCCTCCAAGCTGAGGTTTAAAGTTTGCTTGGCTAACCAGCATGAATGTCTTGTATATGCTGAGACATACCATCCATGCTGCCATGAAGAGGGGGGCTTTGAGCTGACATACCGTGGTGTCCCATGCCTGCTGTCCCATGTCCCATCATCATATGAGGGTGACCGGGTATTAACATGGTCTGTGAGTGAACACCCGGCCGGAGTTGGGACATCTGGGAGTAAGAGCTGCTGACAGGCGGTGAGCCGTACATGTCCGGGGCGTGCATACCCATCCCTAACATCTCATAGCCACGCTGAGATCCGTCCGTCATATGGGAATAACCTGTCTTCATTGGGTCATACATGTCTGGGCCATGCATACCTGGGGGACCTGTAATCAAAAAATAAAAAGGATTTAAAACAAATCCGTACAAATATCCTGTTTAGAAAAAAGTATAATGCTTGTGATATGTGATTTCCCTCAACATCCTAAAGACTATTTCACGTATATTTGTAAAAACAATCTACCTGAACAAATTGACATATTCTATCACTTATTGTAATATTCTGTTGATGGTGTAATATTCTGTGTAATTTTTGTAATATTCCATAACATTTAACGTCTTTGTTTACATAGATGACAGCATTGAGTGAACGTAAAGGAGAGTCTTCAGGACCACTACAATCTCTATTGAAAGAAGTGAGGATGTACACTGTACCTGGAGGTCTCATGTGCATTTGTTGATTATCTGTCATATAGGCCATTCCTGTACCGTCCGGACTGTATCCACCGTGCCCAGGACCTGTGCAAACAAGACAATGAATTATAGTACGGCAACAATAGAGTACTGGAAGTGAAGTCTTGGCTGTTTTCTATTTGGAGGTTCAAGGAACGGCCATTTGTTTACGAAATTGCTAAGCGTCGCTCAATGTGATCATTAAACGATTAGATCATTCACTGAACAACCATCCAAAACTGTGTCATGAAAATTGGGTCTTATACTAAACATACGAAATGTAAACATGGTATCTGTATACAGTCATGTTAATCATTTCAAAGCTTGTTCGAAAAAAAAACGTCAAACTTGAGTGAAAACACATTTCATAACTGATGTTTATTGGCTACGAATGTCGAATCGTATATGACCTCGAAAATATAATATGGTGTCCTGAACTAGGTGAAAGTACGCCTGTACAGTAATTACTTAATGACATGCATTAAGCACGACAGAAGTCAGGGGTAATCACAGGCTGACTGATTAGGGAGATGAAGTTGTTTTTCTGTCGGTTTAAGGTACTTGTGTAAGGTTGCAGGTCATTAAAAACACAGCAACAAAATAGTTTCAAACCTTTTGCCCAGTTGGTTGAGGGTAATGTTCAATTATAAACTTTTGTCCAAACCTAAAGAATTATTTGTTGGGTAAATATATATTTCCAATAACATAACAAAATCCCCCAACCTCTATACGTAGTGTAGAGGCCTGTAAACGATCTTTGTTAGATTATAGCTTTTTGGTCTCACTCAGTTTTTCATTTCCGAAAACAATCTATTCACTTTTTTAGTTACTACTTTTCAGCTATAAGTTTATAACAAAACTGTGTCAAAACTAAAATAAATTTGTATAAGAATACAATTTTGTTATTTTCAAATATTGCCCTATTGCTCTTATAGTCAATAGCCAAAGTGTCGGAGTTTGACTCACATCACGCACGTATGACTAAATGTAAAAAAATAAACTTTAGAACAAAGTTGCGTAGGTTTTCTTTAGCATAACGCAAATTGACCTTCATTCGACCCTTAAGAATGATTAATGTCTTAGTGCATTTGTCCTTGGTCAGTAATTATTCCAATGCAAGGTCGGGCTTTTTTGTTAAGAAACGCCTGACCACGAGAAACTTACCATCTGTCATAAGGCAGGACTACCCATATCACCATGGATAAGGGCGTTGAAATGGGTATTATTGTTCAGTTAAATTACGAACTGTCCATGCATCTCGATTCAATTTTGTGGGGTCAAATCATGTGGGATACAGAATGATCAAGTCGGGAACGGAAAAGAAACCGAACAAAATTGTAACGACAGTTAAAAGGACACTATGCCAAAGGGCCGTAATACAAACGCTTAGCAGAGGATCAACAAAATAAAAGGGACACATTTGCATTCAAACTCTATTTTTTATAGAGAAATATGAATGGTAACTCTCGTCCGAACTTAGATTAACAATTATTTTGGGTATTTTTTTCTCACTTATTGAACTGATTGGTTCATGATTACTCACCAGCACGATTTGATTGGTCGATCATAGGTTGAACTATCCGCCTCCTTGCATTAATAAACCTTAAACAGACAAAAAGTACAAACATTGAAATGACATACAGCATAGTGGCATTTCGGCATCTTAGACAACAGCAGAGTTAGATCGTTTAAGTACAAGCTATGGACAAGGACACAGAATGAACGAGATATTTCTAACAAGCGCCCATTAAACCGTACATGTCATAGTTATTTACTACAACTGCATGCAGACACGGTACAAAATAAGAACCTGTTTTTTGGGGAAACTTTTCTGTTTTTGTTTAGAGCGTAAGTGAACCGGTAATGAATTGTCGTCTCTTGATTATCACACCTGCTCCGCCATTGCCCTTAAATCACCACCAGAGATGAAACGATCAATTTTTCTTCATTAGAGCCCGGGCTATGACACATGGGAAGATCTTCGTGATGGCTGTCCGGACCCTTCCTGCCCTCATCAACACACACTTTGATGAAGTCTAGATAGCTGAATCCTTGTTGAGAGATGGCATCTCCAAACTTGCCCGGTAAAGGACATTAGAGAGCGGAGAAGGACGGTAAAGCCCAGCGAGAAGGAATTGTCTATCTAGGATTTCTGTAGAGAGGTCAGCGTTTAATCTTCAAGGAGGTCACTCATTTCAGTCCAGGCAGCATTGAGACCCAGGAATCACCAATCCAGCGATCACTTCCCAGAACTCTTTAATTGCGCTTCGATGATTCCCCTAAATTCATCCGTCTGCCGATTGAGAGTATCAAAGACGGCCGAAGAGTGCCTATTGAAAGCTAGGAGCCAATAACTATTTTGGACACAGTTACCCCGTGATTCTTATGTGCGTATTGTCTTGTACCTATCCCAGACAGATAGCAGGGTGCACAGACGTCTGTAAATAACAACGATGGGGGAAGCAGTCTCGTAAGAATAACTGTTTGACAATGTATTCCCCGTTGTTAGGCAATTCGATAGAAGCTCGTGAAGTAACAAAAAAAGTTTGGCGAGAAGGAGGTGGTGAGAAAGTTTGTCGAGTTATATTTGTCTTAGGTTTAGCGTTACATTTCGGTAACAAGCTAGCTTGTCGGAGAGATTCTCAGATGGAATGATTAATTGTTGGGTACATGAGTTTGGCGCCGGGCTGGGCCCAGGCCAGCCAGCTGCCTGTTCGCTTTGCTACAACAACTGTTCGACTCTCATTAACGTTCTAACCCCCTGACCCAACACTTGGCGATCAGCGGCCTTACTACTAAAAGTCAGATAACTGTCGGGCTGTAGGAACTGGAAAACAGTACAGTAATTAGAAAAAGCTCTTTTTTTGGTGATTAATGCCCTGTGTTGAGTGAGAGGGATACATTTCGGGCAGAAGAATCCACCCAGACCACTCCATCTTGCAAATTACATCTTCATCTCCCATTAGAAGATAGGGTTACCACTGGATACTAACCAAACTGCTACTTTCTTCCGCTATCATTACGCTTGATATAACAGTAATGGCCTCAGACGTAATAGCTTATAAATATATGTTACTATGCGAAGAATAATGCCTAATGTTTATCTATTTTAAATTTAATTCCTTCCAGGTATTTTAATTTTATTTTATTTCGCAGTGAAGCATGTTTGAAGATAGCCAGTGTGTTTTTTCTATGGACAGAAGGGAGGTCTGTCACCTGACATGATACAGAAGCCATTAAGCGGGACATTGTTAAACATGGTTATAGTGATCATCCTTAAATTGCTCTTATATTCAGCCCTGTCCGCTAATCAGGGCTGTAGTTAGCGAGCACGACACGAGAACGCCTGTAACGAAGCTAATTCCAGCAAGAAACTGGTAATTATAGGATAAACGTTGCCGTGCTGGTGTCCTGTGTTCATCTACCATTTAATGAACCGCCGGAAACTCGGTGGTTTTCAGCAAAAACAAAGTTAATCACCAACTGTAATAATACCAAACAAATTAGATTGAAAACAAAATGTTTGTCGTCGTTGAATACTTCGCGTAAACCCTTCCCACCGTTTGTAATAGTTACGATATATAATTTGGGAAAATAACTATCTTCGAAACATCTTAGTAATAAACAGTAGATGTTGTATTTTTTTTCTTCCTATATTTTTATTTTAGATATATCGATATATGTACATGTACAATCACGTAAAAGCTCGTAGCCTTATTTTAAAAGTATTTTAAAAGTATTCTTGAATATGACTATAATGAGCAGGTGAACGTGCATGCCCGGAGGACGGGATGACATGCCCGGAGGACGTATGACAACAGCATTTGCTTCTGATAACATGAGCTTTTGTTTTAATGTTGCTAATGGTATTACTGAAACCCTTTATTCCTGCCACCAGAAATTCTTGCCAATTATCTTAGCGTTGCTATTTGGTAGAAAACTGGATCAATACGTATGCGATTAGCCATGCAGAATCGAGCTTCAATCCAGACTGTTAGGCTCCAACGAACATAACAAATGGACAAAAGATACAATAAACAACATTTTTATTGACCATTATTGACCAATGATTTCAATTTTCTCCCCTTATTGTTTTCTAGTCTGACCTATGTAAGCCCGAGGAGGGATCTGTTGGCTTCCATCCCAGCCCAGACAGACAGCCAAGCACGCTAGTTCAGGATAAGCCCGGATTTTTTTCTTCCCATTTTCCCGCACATTAACGTCAATAATGAGTGCGTTCAAAGCGGATTGTCTTATCTAAGGCTAGTCGGACTAAATAAAATCTTCTTTTCTATGATTTATGATGCCTTATGCTCGATGTAACGGCGTTAACGCAGGAAACGAGATAACAACTTTACTCAGGAAAATTGTTACAAACGCGAAACTGAAGAGAAACTATATGGTACTTTACCAACGTTCTACTTTTAATCTAAATCTATAAGTAACGATGTCGGAAATTTAATGATGTTTACAGACGGTGCATTGAAATAAATTGCTAAAAGTAATACATATATAAGTTCTTGAAACAAAGAAATACATTTCCATAACGATGTCGGAAATTTAATGATGTTTACAGACGGTGCATTTTAATAAATTGCTAAAAGTAATAAATATATGTTCTTGAAACAAAGAAATACATTTCCATAACGATCTCAGAAATTTAATGATGTTTAGAGACACTGCATTTTAATAAATTGCTAAAAGTAATAAATATATAAGCTCTTGAAACAAAGAAATACATTTCGAGAAGAAACAGCAAGTTGCTACGAAACACTGTGCAATAATTCTGTGTTATCACAGGCATTCTGGCTTGTCAATCATTTCTCGATTATCCGCCAATTGACGTCTCTTCGACCTTTTTAACTTCGTTTTCTGACAATCTAGCCTGCAGCTTGATCTTCCATTCTCTGGTACATGCAATGTTAACCTTGTAATGGAATAACGCCACTGGCAAACTAAACACTTTGGCTGAATTACGCGGACCCAGGCTTGGGTAAAACAGCAACAGTTTTACCATTAGCCAGTTTTGGTCACTAGACTGGTCAAACGTGAAACGGAACTCGGCTATGTAGTACTTTGAGCACGTATGGGTGGTTTTCTTCCTATTCCTAGGGTATTTATACTAAATAATACGAAGCAATTTATTTATCTTATCTGGTGGAATGGAAATTCTTACAAATACTTTCTAGGTAATCATGAAGAACTAGATCACGAAGTCCTTTAAACATTAATCCACCAATAATAGTTCCTTGCTGCGAGTCTAGATTTCCGACACGGAGCAAGGAATATTTCACAGAGAAACTAGAAAAACCGTCAGCATGCGCTCTAAGCCTGGCAGCATAAAAAATTCACCATTACCCAGGGCATTGAGTCTCTTAATGTGGACAAGACATCAAACTTTAAAAATACCCCGTCAGGCACAATATTCTGCTTTCTCAGACGAGTGCAACAATCCAAAACACAAATCGTTAAGAGCGGGCAAGATACGGGAAACAGAGCCTGCCTACTTATCTTATACACTCAACAATTGCTCATGTATCGGAAAGGTCTAGGGCACTGAGGTGGAAAAACTGGGCAAGAGGGATTTGATGGATAGAGAAGGTGGTGCTGGTTATGAATAGGTGAGCGACCCTAAGGCTGATTGCTGTTAATATCCTAAGTTTTCCACCGGTACTGATCTAGAGCACAGGAAATGGGGTAGCATCTAATCATTAGACTAGGATAGGCCTGTCGAGCCTCTTCCATGCCCCATGGCCATGCTAGCAGATCTTGCTTCCTGTATCTAGTACAAAATTTTGCCACCGATCCATTATTCATCGAATTCGTCATAAAGAAAAACAAGCTCTTGTATTTCCTTGAATCTTATATCAGTATCTGTTGTTTTCCATTCTCTTTTGAAAAAATCTCCTAGCTGTACTCGGCGTACTCTTCAAAATTGCATGCCGTCTTTTACACCACTGGGAATATTCATCTAAATATAATCCGTGGGAAATAGTTATAAGGTTCAAACAGAAACATCAAAGAAATCGATATTCGCGCGTGTGTATATCAAAATACATTTGATTACTTATCCCCGGTGAACATCGTTATTAATTATTTAATAACTTATCAATAATTGTATAATCGCCATCATTGAACACAACGAGTTTTTAAATAAAGGCAAGATGTTCTGTTGTGCTGTTTTTCATTTCACCGCATTGGTGAGACTTTCAACGATTAAACATCAACTCCCACCATTCGAAATAAAGAGAACACTTGAACAGGATGAATTGTTACTGGTACAGACTAGGTTCTCGTATGTTAAGCGCATTTTCATTGCGAAAAATGTTCCACTCAATTTCATTATATATTAGCTACGTTTGTTATTAGTATGTCCTTCCTTGATTGTTACTTCTAAACGATCAGTACAGTTTGGGAAGCTAAGATTAATGTTAGACTTGGTTGTCTTTGTGGGATAAGGGCAGCGCATTTAGAGCGACCTAGACGTAGCCCTGGGGAGGGTTTTATTTCGCTATCTACCAAACTGCTTCTCTATCCGCTTTATCTATGATAGGAGGACAACCAAGTGACAGCTAATGACCAAAACTGCTACTTTCTTCAGACGGCCCATACATCAACCGACTCTGACTAGCTACAGGCGTACACATCATCAAATTGTACGTCTCCCAAACCTCATAGAATTTCACCTCGTTATTCGACACATGTGTGATTCGACATGCAGACAAAAGAAACCGCCCTAAAACCGGTATCAGTATGAAGTGGTTAGAAAAAAAAACGAAAGCGAGCGAACAAACAAACAAACAAAAAGAGGGGAGGGGGCAGATGGTTGGAGGTCAGGTATATTTTGACCACCCCGAGCTATGTTTCATCGACTGTAACCACTGACCTGGTAAAACATAACTAAAGAGTACCTTATCGACTGAATCTAACTCTAATCCACTTGATCTGTCAAAATACGCCATAAACTGTGAAGGTGATGGGACGGAATCTTTAGTGACATGTGCTGTGTTGTCTAATGCCGACACTTTCCCTTTACAGTAGACTGTCGGCGGAGACAAACAAGTTAACACATTTACCTCCCTTTAAACGGCAAAGCCATGACCTGTGAGTGATACTGAAATTTATCAACATCATTATTAATCTGCTCTATATTTTCCTGAGAGCTTACTCGCGTTTCTTCACTTGTGTTAAGAATCTGTCAAGTTAACTGGAGTAGTAATACGTCCAAATGTCATTTTTTAAGCGTTTTTATATCAATCAAAATATCTTGCCATGTTAACAATTGGTAGATACACGGGTACATACTTACAATGTATATAGTGCGTGTAGCAGCCGTAGTATTTATCTGGTTTGATAATGACTGACCATTTTATATCTTAAATGTTTCTTCCTTTTGAATAACATTAGCGATAACAAGTTATAAATGATTCAGCAGATAGCTTCGGGTCGTAGAAAGCGGTTTCTGGCCGGTGTTTATTCGCTCTGAATACAGTCTATATGCATATTTGCTAGTCATTGACAGTTTGGAGGCAAAAATCAACTAGAACTTACACAGTTGAACGGATAATTCATTCTCTAGCGGACAAGGTGCTTCTCTGGAGAGACAAGCGGACAATGAAATGTGACATGCTCGAGTATCATATTCTATCCCAACGGAGCAGAGGATGGTAACTAGTGGTGTATCGGAAAGCTCAGCCCCAGAACCTAATACTGATATATCACCCTTACCAGCAATCGCTTCACACTGGATTCTACGGAGACCGGTGAACACAGGTGTCATAAGTCAGGTCAGGCATTCCGAGACGAATTTGGTTTGATTATTATTAGTCAAGTGATTCGCCAAGCGTCTTTCTGTCATGACAATGATCTGTCTGTGCGTGTGTGTAACTCGTGTAAGAGCAGCTGGATTAAAACTGACAACTGCTAACATGAACAGACAAACACTGAAACTCGATCATAGTTTTGAAACCAATCAAGTAAACAAAAAGTACAATATTTTTAAAGGCAATGCCGTTTTAGCACAATCGCTTAATTCTTTTTTACACTTCCGGCTTCACAGATAACATACTTTTCAAATTTATCAAAAGTCACAATTCAAGTTACCTGTTAACATGAGCGGTCATTAATATCTATACAAAATACACATTCTTGAAAATTCATTGAACCGTTATGTTTTGTGTTCCAAACCACGGCTAACAAACTGCAGGTAGGCTGTACATTTACGATCATCTCCTCCAGCAGGCCTGTTTAATGGGGAGAGTTTTCTGACACGGTTTGTGAAAGGTAACAATGTGGTACAACGGTTATAAAGCTCTCTAGTTAGACTGGTGATCTTAAAACTGTCATAATATGCCAGCGTTTGATTTACGACCAACCCCTCTCGCTGCCCACAAATATCCAATTAAAGCAACGCCATGGATTAGAACACTTTCTATTTACGGCTTTTTACTCTAGTCACAGCTCTCCAACTTACTTTACACGTTTTCTCTATCGCTTTTTATATTTGAACAAGACTAATGAAGAGCCCTTCATGCTGGTTAGGGGTGGAGACTTCGGGAGTACACCAGTTTCTCAAACACTTAAACTTGAAATGTTTAAACTCATATGGATCCGCCTGAATACAGTTGCGGGGAAATAAAACGGCTAGACTCGCTGTTCTATGAAATGAAGAGATTAACGATCATGCTATAAACACACATGTTGTCCTTCGAGAAATAAATGAATCCCAACGCTTTGTTGACTCCGGTTTATATAATATTATAACTTAAATTTACAGCGTTTGAAGGACGTGGAACGTACATTGCAGGATAAATATAATGCATTCACTTATACTCGAGTATACTGGGTCCAGTTTGAACTACATGTATGTTTAAGACATGGACTCCTTAACGACAAGGAATATCTACTAAAGATAAATTAGGTTCTACTGAAATAAAACAAGAAAAGAAAACAAACAAAACATTATAGTCCTGGATGACAGGTAACACCGTGTTCAGGTTCGGAGAAAAAATGCATTATCACGAATCAAGAGCGCTTTAAAGTCACGTTTGGCCTGAGGTAAAACTCTGGTAAAGGTCGCGGAATCCTGGCGAACAGGCTTGCTGGAATTCCATTCAACTTCAAGCAGATCAATCTCCTCTCCTCTCATCTATATATATACAAACACGCGGCATGAGATAATAGATGTCAAATCTCTTTTTGTGCTACCAGTAAAACCTAAATACGTCCAGATTAAAACTATCTATTAGATGATTAGGTAGTAAACTTTCCACTTTTTTTCCACTTTATGTTACTCAGCATTTTGATTCAAGCCGTAACCTGTAGGTACACACTACAGTACAATATTAAAAACGATTCAGACAAGAAATGAAAAATAACAAAAAAACAAAAAAAAAACAATAACCAGCTTTACAATCAATTCAAACTTGCGATTACGTCAAGGATATTAACAGTTAAATAGAAGAAAGATTCACGCTCATGGCCAGCTTTAACAGCATGACCTGTTAGGCTGCATACAATAATATATACATAACACAAATATGGACAATACCAGAGCAACTAATACATAAAAGTAACAATAGTTTTACTTGGGAAGTGGGCCGATCGTATCTCACTTGTATGGCCACTTAAAAATGAAATATTGGGGAAGAAACAGAACAACTCTGAAGGTACAGGCTTCATTTCCGGCCTGGTCTAATTTGACAAGTCACAAGTGTTGAAGTCTTGTGCTTAGTTAAACAGCAAAGCAGGCTAGACCAGGAAGATGTCGTGTTTTTTCCTGGGGCATCCATCAAGTGAAACATGGCCCTCAAGATGGGGTTCATGTGTCGAAGGAGCCCTCCGATCTCCAGAGGTCGACCAGCCGCTCAACATAGCTGCCTAATAAATTACCCACCCTGCCAGCTTTCCTTCATTTAGTTACCATGGCAATGCAAATTAAAATTCTGATAAGGGATTGAAAACAACATTAAAATGTAATTTGAGATGGGTGCTGATAACGTTGGGGAAATTATCAGACCCCAAGAAGCTATAATCAATTTTGAAGCTATTTCTGGGGCTAGACGTTATGTTGTCGCTTCCGTCTAACAATGCCATTAGGCCCGAACTTTTCCAGCTTTGAGGTCAAAGGTGCTGAACCATTACGCCGACATAAAAAAAAGTTATAGACGATTATCTACTAAGATTTCCCCGGCTGTGCACCGTCAAAACAGGTTTATATTCATGGAATACGGTACCGTTCTGACAGCATGCCATCAGCTGCTACATTTACCCACTAATAGTACTTAATCAAAACTATCCTCCCCGTGCTCCTATAAGACAAGACATTGTGTGGATAACCAAACGCTTTACCGGAGACCTTCAAACTATTAAATCTGTTCCTATGATGTCAACAAGCAAACTGTTAGATGTATCTTCCACTGAAACCGTATATAATTATGTTCCACTGGCCTTAAGAATCGGCCTAACGAATTTCTACTGAATGGATGGAAGGTTCCCCAACATCAGAGCCTTAGAAAAGAACACCCTTACAGGGCCCCTCATTCCCCTTGACGGGGCAGACACTAAGTAGCTATCGCAGCAGAGAAATTCTATCACAATGATACACTGTGTATCATTAAAACCCCATTAACTGCAGGAATCTGGCAACATACTGGGCCTTATACCTTATTTAAAGCCACGATTCCTCACGCCATTCAGCCGAGTTATCCCGAAACACAGGTCTACTCTTGACTTCCTGTGTATACCGATGAGAAATTGTGGGACAAACAATGACCTGCCAGCAGAACATGCCTCAGTCTATAGTCGCCTAAAGTCGATTATGGACTTTTTTCTGGCGCCAAGGGAAACTAGTCAGTCTGTCAGATTTAACCAACAGCCCAACACCTGGACAAAATAGCAAAAGCTCAAAAATAATCAAGGAAACTGTATAACGTATGGCCTTCTGCGTCGATAGAAGCTACTTCCACAAATAAACTACTTAAATATCAAATTGTTTTGAAGCTTTGTATCAATACACGACATTATCTATTTTTTTAATTTAGCATCCGATAACAATTATAGTTCAAATAAATTCAAGAGGAAAGGCATGTGTAGTATGAAAACCCAATACTTCCCGATGAGCTGTATTATATTTGATTTGCCCTGGTCTCAATACAGCTGATATAAGTCCTGGTTTAGGCCTTTTATTATATGTGTTGACATCGGCGACTCTTGGACGAGATAACCCGATGCATCACAGTGGAATCCCTTATTTCTCTTCCTCTAAGTCGTGCCCATTGGCAGCAATTTCCCTTCATTTCAGGAAATTACTTTACTTCATGTTCCTAATCACTGAGCAGCTAATGAAATTCTGACCCTATCCACCAAGAATTAATAATTTCATATTGAGGATGAGCTCTGCAGTCAGTGCCGCCAGTTAAACAGCATGGGTTGCCGGCGCCTTAAAATTAAGAGCAGCGTTTGAATTGAACCATATTATAACGTGCTCTTACGGCGTAAAATGGTATGAAAAGAGAAGGGCGTTTGTGCATAAACACACATGGACGGTTACCCATGAGAAATGGCCGGGAGTACCTGGCTGAACAGGGCTGCCTCCAAGGTCTGATGGCCCTAGTCCTGCTAATGGCTCAAAAGGAAATTAAATTTGCCCAATTACGGCCAGTTGTGTTCGATAGAGAACTGCCAGATCGTTCGGATGCACAAATTTCAGGATCAGCTGGACTCAGATTACTGTTAGCTATTCTTGAGTCTGATCTTATGGTGAATCTGTTGATCAAATCCTTCATGGAAGAACATGTGGTAAAACCTAATTAGCAGCGACAAGAAAAGGGGCTTTATTGTCATACGCGCGAATTTCGATAAAAAGTTCCCATCACAGATCAGTTTTACTCACATATTGTTAAAACAATCCAGTTAAAAGTGATTCAACTTGGCAATACCCATTCTTGTGTTATCCTTTCAAAAATGGCCTAAAAGAAACCAACAGCGGCACCAAGAAAATTACGCGAAAAAAAAAAGTTGCATTCCATATCTCCTAAGGCGAAAGGAAATTCTTATTCTAACGGTCCAACTTTGCCCCCGCTGATTATTACTGAAAATTAATAAATACAAATCTGCAAAGTAAGATTAAGCCTATTAGAGAGATCTCATTGAAATACAGGGAACGGCTAAATCTGGTTTGCTTCTAATTAACCCATACCTTTTCAGCTAGATAGCTGGGACAAAAGCATCAGATAGCTTGTGAAAATGTCATTATGCCTGAACACTTTCTGTTTGAAAAGACTCGGGAAACGGTCACGATAAAGCCAAGTATTAACTGGAATCGGGCGAGGCGAAGGATAATACCGTGCTGCCTTAGGGAGAACGCTGCAATTGCTAGCCGTGTGATTTACTCGGCTAAGGCAAACAGGGACGCTGAGCAGCCCCACAGAGAGGTACATCTCTTTATCATCAGACAGCCAGGCACCAGAAAAATACCAAAACATCCATCTTTCTTCACATATCTGACTACAGTCCAATCAGAACTTGTACACGGATCAGACCTATTTTTCTTGAAATTTCATGAATACTTTTGGAGTTATCTTTGGAATTATTCTTTCGCAGACAAAGGCACTTATGCTAATATCGACCAGATCGGCTTAGGGAATTATGACAATTTCTCATTTATTCTTCGTGTAACATTCAAAAATACTTGTTAGAAAGGGGATTATAAACGAGCAATAAATCAGGCTCTATCCGAAGATCTGCTTTCCCTTTGTAGTCATATCATATATCAGGAAAATAGTTTTGCTGTCCTCGTCTACACACCTGTAGTGTTGAGCAACACACCTGGTGTGATCAGGGCCCATTGAAGACTGGTCACACCAAGATGTAAGGCCAGACAAAAGTAGCTTAGCCTGATAGAGAATTCGCGTGTTTAGTAGCACTCAATCGTTGCCTTCATTGACAATTTACTTCTACATTCGTTTGTAACTAGCTCCCCCAAATTACAGGCAGTTATAGTAGCGGGTAATCAGTTCTACACTCACGTCTATTGATTACACATAAGAAACAAAGTGAAAAACACACACTGATCTCCAAAGTATATAAACAGCTCCTACACTTCAATACACGCGCGTCTGCCAAGAAAGAAATTAATCAGATAGGAAATATTAATTCATTGGAAATAATCGATATAAGTGTATGAACAGAGATGGATACGAGAAATAATGCTACATTTACAGCTTCAAAGAAATTGTCCATGAAAGATGATACTTTTTTAGAAATGACAAAAAAATAATAATAATTGGAATAAAATAAAGAAGTAATGTTAACGACAATGTTGTCACGTCTCAACTGCAATTGTACAGGTAACATACATGTAGATTCGTCTACAGAATGTATATAGAGTATAAACCATGTTTGGTTGAAGGAATAGTGTCTAATTTTTCAATCGGTCTGTAGATTACATCCTGTAAATTACTGATGCCTTCAAGAACTAGTCTGGCTGCTCAGTTTACAATGGCTATTATCTGGTTTTGCTTGAGTGACCATCGCTTACCAGTGAAACCCTAGGACAGAACAGAGCGGGCTGAATTACCCTGAACATCCTTATGTACACATGTGATGATTAGGTGGCCATTAAAGTCAGTAGAGCACGGGTACAATCTCGGTTTACCTTTACTGCCGTTTGATCTCATCACAGGCCCTAAAACCACATAACCTTCCAGGTATTTTACAGGGAATGGGGCTGGCAGTAACAATAGTCTTACTAGACATGCAAGCAAGACGATTAGCAATGGCGAATTTGGAAATCACATCAGGTTAGATTTCATTCAAACCAAAACACAATATAGAACACCAAATATTTCAACAAACATCGTTTGATTATTTGTGGATGTAAATTTTCTAGGACAATGTCATTCAGTTTTTGAACTAGAAAGAATACCAATGTTTCTGAGAGCCCGGTGCTGATTAGACCTGACTAAGTAAACTTAAACAAAGGCTTCTAATCTGAAATACAAAGTAGTGACAAACGCTGTGTAAAATCAGCAGACCTTGAAGGTCGTTGTCTGTTTATTGGTATTTAAACTTCATTAACAAGCGTTATACCATGTCAGAATGTAATCTTACAAAAGACATGAACTATTTAACACCACACAGTGAGCAGATCAACCTATTTATAAACACATCAAAGACATTTTTTGTTCAATTCTACACTTTGATGATTGTCCCGAATATTTTTATTTTTCCGTGACAGTAGACACATTTCATGACATCTGTATCCATTTAATTACTGATGACTTTTTTGGCAGGCCTGAAGACGAATAGGAGATGTTATTACATAGTGAAGGACAAGACGTCATTATCAGATGACAAAAACACATCGGGGTCCACCTCAATAATATTCAATTCACCTCACATATATTCAGGTAACACTTAAGCTGACAAACGTAACCACATTGCATTTTAATATAACAAACAAAAAACGTACTTCTGATAGATATAGATGTCATGCAGTAAATTCACTAATGCTATACATGTCGTACTATTTATGTCGTACACGTGTCGGCTCTTTGCTGGGTGCAAAACTTACACGGATTCAACACCTTTGTTTCTTACTTTAATGAAGATAAATAAGCATCATGTAGGAAACTATTATACATTGTCTAATACTGTTGAAGTCAGATGAGACCTTCAGGTGTTCCTCTTCTGATATCACATTTCCAACCTGGTGATTTCAGTAATGCTACCTTAAAACAGAGGAGAATACAGCTCAAAGCGTTCTCTATGCCTGACAAAACTGAAGGAGTTTAAATTATGACAGGGCGTAGGTTATCTATACTAGGGACATTCAAGAGAAGCTCTAACTTATGGTTTTCGGAAATATTGAAGAATATTAGCCATTAGCTTGTCCGCTGCAGTAAGACAGAGTGAAATCAGTCGTAAAATTGTAATTATCAGCCCCAGTGTCCATAAACACCGACCCATGATGATATGGTGAGGCAGGCATTGTTTAGATCACTGGCTTCTGCACCAAGTCATTTTCAGCTAAATCTCATTAGAGCCTATAGCATTGTGGCGAGCTGACTCAACGCACAAAGACCCTACCACAACTCCAGTTCCCACGGGAGGCTGTGGCCAACTTTCCTCCAATAACTACCAGGTTCCGTAAGAAAATCAAGAAATCTCCTGACTCTCTGCCAAAGCCCTTTTTTGTTGCCACCCGCTTATGAAAAGCTCCCGTTTATAGAGAGAGTCATAATCTTAACATCTCGGGGACCACATTAGCCGAGAGAAACACAGAGCTCTGAGGACCATCTTAATAGGGTCCAGCCACTACTTGGTTATCTAGGCTCCCTCTCTAAACGAGAGCCTTTAACAAAGCACAAATTGAGCTTAATGCTCCAATTCGGTCAGCATTGCAGCCGGGTTGAGCCTGGTAAGAGACCGGCAGAAGGAGATGCAATTTCCTAAAGTTAGTCCAATAGAATCTGCTGACAATTATTCTGGATATAATTAAGTAATTCGAATTGCAGTCTGGAAATAAAGCCACATCTGCAGATAGATGGTAACTGGGTCGTCTGTTCAACTAATGATAGATAATGATGATGATGAAGATAATGGTGATCAGGAGGTCATTATTGGATCTTATTGATTTGGTGATGGTCAATGCTACGGTCATCTGGATAACACAAAATAGTTTCCTTAACTCAATGGAGGATGGTTTGGTGGGTTGAGCACATCGATGAAGAAAGGTCAACCATTTGAATGCAGACTCAAACTACACCAGCAAGACCCCAGAAAGGTAGATACTCACAGGAGACGAGAATATAAACAACTTTCAAGACAATTCACTTAAAATTGGACGAGGCAAAATATGTATATACATGTACTTGTGTATTCGATGGGATATTTTGAGATTGTGTTTCTATATTAAAACAGATGCCCTGTTTTGTGCAAGCCAACGGTATTCCAAGGGCGAACAGTATAACCAGATTTGTGGGTGAAACTCATGAATAAAATCGTCTTTGGGAGAGTGCAGTTCGTCTTAACTCATTCTGGAAGGAAGGGTAGAGGATGCTTGTTTCTGCTTAAAGAATGCATTAAGCTGAGGGGAAACTCAAAGACAATGGTTACTCTGACTCATTTGAAAGCAGCAGTCATCATTGATTATAGTTATCCAAATGACAATCAATAAAGGCAGTCAATGTTCATGGATAGAGCTGGCGGTCCCAGATGGACAGGCTTGTCTATATTCCACACCTCTGCTGGGGGACACGATTCAAAATGCAAAGAACGTAACAAAGACAATAAAGGCAATAAATTAAACAAGAACTAGCCCTGACCCAAGGTCAAATGGGATCAAAATAATAATCAATTATTACATTTTATTGTTGCCATAAATGTACTTCAAAACAGTTTACCAATAGATATTCTTGTATATTTTTTCATTTAGAAAACCTATAAGCTTAAATAAATCCAGATGATTATTAATTACATTTAATGCTCATGTGTTTATGATATTTACTGCATTTAACCTTAATTTCACCTTACATGCTTTTAATTTCTGATAATGCTGTGTAATGACATTAATACCAGCTAATGTGTTGATGGAGGGTTACAATGTCAGAATGCTTTGAGTGATTAAAAACATGAACTAAAGGCCAAGTCTGTCCACCTGAATGTGGAAAACTACACAGGTATTAGAGACACTTAGGTTGACTACAGGTTAACGATGTGAACACCTTAGCTTATATAACTGTGACAAGATTATGGAAGTCAGGTAGTAAACAAGATAAGCAAATCAGGTATAGCATAATCTGTCATTGTGTATCAACAGATATAGCATTGTATGAGTGTACAGATATAATTCCATCAAGGCGGTAGATCAATCACTTTAGCTTTTTAACATGAACTAACTAACCTTGTCATTAATAAAACCTGATAAGGTGTACAGATGCTACATTGACGAGCTTACAAATCTGTATACTTTCTCCTGATCACGTATTGTTATAGCAAACATCTTAGACATCTGTTTACTTTCTCCTGATCACGTATTGTTATAGCAAACATCTTACACATCTGTTTACTTTCTCCTGATCATATATCGTTATAACAAACATCTGTCTTTGTAAACCCGTAACATGATATGTCTGTTTAAATCTATATTTTGAAGGTAACTCTGTACATCTCCCGATTCACATACAGCTAAAATGCAAACTTAAATATAACAGAAGTTGAAAGTGATTATCATTGGGTGGGGTTTTCTGTTCTCCATTGCAAACTTTCTCTTTCTTTAAGGGATGGGCTTGTCGCATTCATTTTGAAAAGTTGTAAAATGATATAGCGTAGCTTATCAGTTGATCTCAATGTTAAATATGCAGAAGCCTGGAGTGGGCGGGGTTAAGTTTGAGGCCACCCCCTGCTGCAGCTCTCTTAGCTAATTGTACTAATAACAGTCAAGCTGAGTTTTGTTTAGCTAGGAGCCAAGAGGGGGGTCACCTTTAACTGTTGTTTGTTTATGAAGGGCACGGTAATGGGTGGGGAGAAGTCTAACTTAGCCCTAGGGATGTGGCAGACAGGAGGCGAATACCTCAGCCACAATCAGGTTCATAAAGTATCCATATCGAGCCCCAAATTACAGTGAAAAGGGAGAGAACAAAAATAAAGAGAAATATAATTTTGTTGTCAACTAACTTATTAGTTTTATAATAATTTTTTATTTACTAGCTGTTGTTTTTAAATTTTGAACTTGAAATGATAGCTTTGTTTTAAAGATTCTTTACTAATACTTTTTTCTTAACATTAAAATGACTGCAATCTAAACTGCTTTTCTGGCATTTCTCCTGTTGAATTCAAAGTTAATGTCAATTATTGAATGTCAATTATTGTTGAATTTTAAATTTATATTATTTTGCAACAAAAGCTGACGAAGTCTAGACAATCAGCATAAACCCTAGCATTTGCTTTTAACTAAGATCAAAATAAAAAAAAGAAATGCTAAGAGAATAAGACAAAATGATTGAAATATTTTTGTTTAGGTAAAACAAATACTATCTATTTTGTTATCATTTATTATATTGTTTTAATAAAATAATTTGTATTTCTCTGTTTAACTCTGAAATCCAAATATCAAGAGACCATTTCTTCATTATTGAGAAAATAATATAGTTATTAGTTTTGCTATACTTGCCAATACCCTTTAAATAAAAAGTAAATTTTTATCATCGCAATCTTTAATATAAGATATTTTGTTTTCCTGTATAACTCTGAAATCCAAACATCACCCGATAATATTTCTACTAATTTCTTGACTGAGTGAGGCAAGAAATAATTTGATCAGTCGCCATCTTCTGCATTAGTCCGTCCTACTGTTGGGATTTTGTAAAAGTTGTCATCAAGAATGTGTTTGGATTGAGAACACCTGAATGTTTCACATGATATAAGATCTCCAATCAGAAGAAGTATTTCTATGAGTAGTGAGCGATCTTTCAAGTCTTCGTACTGATTAAGTGCTAAGATAATCTATGAATGGTAGGCCAAGTTTCCCTCCCTATTGTCTGTTTGACAGGCGTGGAGGGGGATCTATCCGTAATAACACCCTTATCTTCATTATTACTTCTGCACTGAGAAGCCTTATAACACATCACAGATTAGATTTCTCCAAAATCAATTCACAGAATCTCAGACAAACCATAGATCATAGTTCACCAAATAAGCTTCAGAGATGTTTAGACTGCTTACTGGATTTGCAAAAAGCAAGTTTCTCAATTGTAAACCAAACTTTAAATTCTGCTACTGATAGGGAGAACGCATAACTCATCTTGTGGGGTGAATAAAGATGAGATCTTCTTATCAGATAAAATCTGTTTATATATATATTTTTGTATAAATGTATATATTCTATTGTTTATAATGAATGTGTTTTTTGTGATAATGAAACTTATTGTCCATAACTATTTGTATTTTGCATTGTCAATAATTTAAAAAAATGTTGGCAGTGCCTTAAGTGTCTCAATGAACTTTCTTAATTGACATTTTTTGTCTGAAATGTTTAGCTTGTATTAAGGAGGCTCTGATTTTTTATTATTCAGCCAAACTTTTTTTCACCTATATTTTTGAACTGCCACTCGCATGCCAAGCACCACTGGATCTTTAACAGTTTATGATTGGGGCCACCTATCTGTATACATGGGATGATGAAGAGTCTGGTTTGGTATCATAGACTTTAACAGATCCCTGCAGACACATAAAGTGGCCCTAAACTTCAGTGAGGAACATGAGAAAAGGCTGAGGGTAAATGTGGACAGGGGAATTGATAACCCCTAACTGCGTTTTGTTTAGAAACACTGATGATACCAAGTCTCTGCTGGAACTCCTATACTTCTCACCATTAATAGAATAGCTCCCTGTAAACACTCTGCTAATTCAATTAGAAAACCTAAGTCCAAACTATAACAGGTTATTAGAACACCTGGTACACTTGTGGTTAATTTTAATGGTGCAATTAATATAGGAAACTAAACTTAGGTAAGAATTGAAACAATGCAGAGTATTTTTGATGAAGAAGTCTAAAACCCAAATGTTTAGGGTATTGAGGGTAAACATGGCTGCCACTGACTCTAACAGCTGCACTGTTTTCATAACTGATAACTCTCCAATAACAAAGATAATGTACCAAGAAAAGTTTCAAACCATTTCAGGGAATTACTTTAAACACTCAAGAGATCCAGATAAATGTGGAAAAAAAGAGGAGAAAAAAGGTTGCTCTGATCCAATAAGACCATGTCCTCAACTGATAAAAAATAAAGGCTATGTTATTTTATGCTATTTTGGATATGTGATCGTCTAAATAACAGAAACATTTCTGAATGATACATAGCAATAAATGAGGAAGATTTAGCAAGACATCAAAGACTAAAATGTACAAAAAAAATGAGAGAAATCACGAAATAAAGCTTGCTTGATCAAGATTAGTGTACACAAATCTGTGTTATGAAGTGTTTGCCCAAATCATACAAAAATATTTGAATACAACATAGCATTACTTCAGAAAATACAACAAAAAAGAACATTTCAAATCATTAAATATATGAAACGAAATGAGAGAAATATAGGGTTACTTTATTTTTTCAAGTTTTAATACATGTATTTTATTAGCTTGGCAGAAGTGTCAAACTTAGTCAATACTGTGTCGCATAATAAAATAATAACTTGCATGATCCAAGTAAATTTGAAAAAAAAAAAAACCATTAGTGTTTGCCTATGATCAAAATATGCAATATAGTGTGTGATAATAAGTTCAGAGACTATACCAAAAAGGACAATGTAATCATAGAATAAGCTTTTTGAAAATTAATGATTGATTCTCCATCTTAATACTTCCCAAACTTTTCTGGAAATATCAATCATAACTGGAATTAATAGCAATATACATGTGTTTGTTGCATGCTATCTTGAGAAATAATTCAAACCATCTCTAAGCAAATAGTTTTGAGTTCACAGATCTGAAAACCGAGGCAACAAAAAGGACTGTATTATCTGTTTTTATATTGCCAACGGACCTTAAATGTCAGAATGGTAGAGCAGGAAATCTGTCAGAAGTCAGGGAGCATAAATATCTTGTTAGCCTCCTTATGATTGAGTTAGATAAGGGCAGATCTCAGAGTCTCAAACAAGCAATTAGTGCTTTATTGGAGACTTTTCTCTCGCCTCAGTTCAAACAAAATAACACAGATAATGTAGTTACTATTTTAAAGAGATTCTGTCTACTGGCCCTGTGTCAGACCAAGGCAGGACCCTATGGATCATGTTGGTTTTAAAAACTGGCTAAATTAGATCAACGGACAACACAGGCCAGTGAATTTGTTGTGAAATCAGAGATGAGGGGGTTTAGAGTTTGGGCTCAACTCTAAGTCATTACCATCTGTCCATTACTGTAGTCTCAGGGTTTATTCCATGTACTTATCACTGAGGCAAACCAACTTCCTACAAAGCACATCCATACAGCTATAACTGAGGACTAGTGAACACAGCCATATGCTTCACCCCCTCCAGTATAAAATCTCCTTCTCTGTAACTATTGATGTTTGAAGGTAAACATGACAGTCACGTTAACAGTTTCCATCTATTTAAATAAGTGTATTTGACAATTTCAATGAATGTAACATGTTAGGCCTACATTTGTAAATTTTTAAATTTTGGAATGTTGGGATACATTTTTTCCACTTGCTTCTTATTTTTGGAAAATGTGCCTTAACAGCCTCAGCAAATGCAATCCTGTATTTAGAGCATAGAGCTATAATTCCAGATAATTTTGGTTTACATTTTTCTTGAGCTAAAAACTTCTAGTCAAAGATGGACATAACAAATTTGGAAAAACAGGCACCTTATTGGGCAAATCAAAGGGATTATCCTTAATCTAATACGACAGTTTTATTCAGAATCAAACTGCACTTAATTCATATCTTCTTTCTTTATTTGTTAGAAGAGTGAGATTTTTACATTTGTCGAGACGAGAAAGCCCTTGTCAGAATTTATCTCCTTCTCTTAAGACTATTAAAGCTCAATTCCCGGGATAAGTTTGATTGGGTGTTTGGTGAAGTGGAGACAATACACAATAGAACCTGTCACTTATAAATTGTCCATTATCCCATAACACCCCTGTCACACAGTAAAACTACTTCCACGTATTCTACTGGTTCCTTTTATTTTGAGGCTAAATCATCTCTTAAATATTTGGTTTGAGATTCTTTCATTTTACGTAATTAACTCTTTTTACTTTGCAAAAATGGTAAAATTTCAAAATACTGTTAATTTCTTTATGTTTAATTACAAATACAATTTATGTTTTATTTTCATTTAGTTTTAAAATAAATTTTATATCCCCTTGGCTCCAAGAGTTTTTATGCTTTTTAAAATAATTCCCAAAAGTTAAGATAAAACACACAAAAAATGCAAGTATTTTTTTAAATAATTGTGGCAAATTCCTGAAACATCAGGCTTACCAAACCTAAAAGTGTCAATGTGATTTTGCATCTCTTCATATTTCTGGGAAATGTAGATTGTTTAAATGTCAATCATTGGACAGTCTTTGCTGACATCTGTGATTGCCTTTAGCCATTTAGTAAAGTGATTCAATTTCATAGTATTCAATCCGGTTTACATAACAAACAGTCATGGAGATAGGCAATCAGATTATTTTCCACAGTTCAAGAGGCTAGTTTTTTTAAATTGGGAAATCCTATTAAGGAATCAGATAGTCACTGCCCTTTTATATTGTGTCCCCAAATGGGCATTCATCCGCTTGCCTTGGGGCATGGAGTGGAGGGAGTTGGCTCTATTGTCCATTTCCCTGCCAATCCCATGCCCTTCCCTCACCTGTTACTACCCAGTTAAAATGGGTTAGATCACTATGGCCCTGGGCCAGATTTCCCCTGTCATGGGTTACTGCCTTGTTAACTAGATAAACCCAGCCATTGTCATCCTGTCAGGCCTATTACCCAATCTAAGGCTTCACTAAATAGCTCCATTTTGTCTTTCCTTAAGGGGAGAGAATCACATTAATCCCATTACTTACAGACTTAATTACGTCACATTTAACTAATGCCATTCTACTCCGCTTTTCTTTAACATAAACACAATTTAATGGTGTATTTAAATTTGGATTTCTGGTTGGACGCAGAATTAATTTATCTTTAAATCAGTCAATTCAATGAAAGCATTACACATCTCAGACTATTTAATTCAAGACCTTTTTAAATTTATTATCCTTTTGTTTGCAAACTTTGGTTGATTAAAGCTTTGAATACAAATATATACTCATGATATTATTTTGTCTGTTTTGTCCATTTGAAGCTTTTGTGTTTGTGTGTGTGTGTGTGTGTGTGTGTGTTTTTTTGTTTTATTTATTTCCAGCTTTTGAGATTATTGATATCATTTTCAAGACCATTATTGTGCTTATCACAGGCAGAGACACAGAGATAGATTAAACACTAGATCTGCTGCAGTGCTTTTAGCAGACTGAGAAGTGGGCAGATTAATTCTGCCTTGCAACAGTGCTATTATGAACAAAGAAGCCTCAGGCAAAACAGACAAATGAAATTGTTGGTTTTCAGCTCATGTGCTGTATAATCCACCTGTAAACAGGCAGGAACCAGTTAAGTCATTTATTCCTGGGGGCACCAGCTCAGTGCCCAGGTCTTAAATCTGGTTAACTTGATAATGTTAACCCATTGTTATCAACCTGCACTTATTAGTGGGGGTAAAGATTTCTTAAATGGAGCAATCTTAATCTTTTACTGGCTTATCCCCAAGCCATTCAACTTCAAATCTCATTTCAAATGTCATTCAGTGATTCTTTTAAATATTAACTTGAAGCCTTCTCAGCCTTTTGTAAATTTGTCATCACGATATGAGAGTTCTCATCACAAATAAGAATACTTAGCAATGAACAAAACAACAAAACCTATCAAAATCTGTGAATCACCATGGATCAAAATCACATTAAAACATGATATATGAAAAAATACCAATAAACATATCAAGACAATTTAGCACTTGTATGTGTTTATAATGTCTGAATCGGCCTTCAGTAGAGCTGTTCTTACTGCTGGTTGATCTGGAGAGACCTTTAAGTAACACTTTCTTTACATGTTGGCTGTCCGTATTGGCAGCCATTTGATAAAGGACTGTCAGTTCCAGGGAGATCATTTGGTCACCTAGGTGGTGCGATGTCCTCTTGTAGCCTAACACACAGTGTAACTCCTGGTGATATATCAACATCAGCGCTCTGTCTCTAAATTGAGCCCAGGAGACTGGGTGCAAGGTGCGATAGCCATTTTCCACCTCAGGCCTATAGTGGATCTGTCTGGAGAGGAAAACTTATAGGCAGAATTGCTTCCGAGTCGCCCTTAACACTTTAGCATGACTGGAAGCAGGCCGAAGACATAACCCTCCCCCTGGACCCTAACACAATAAATAAATCAAACATTGCCATGCCTAACTTCAGTTCAATACAATTTTTCTTCATCGTGGAGTTGATCAAACTGTTGATCAAGATCCCCCCCCCCATAGTGGAAGAAGACTAATAACAATGAAAACACCTATATCTGTGATTAGCTACAAAATCTCAACTAAAACAAGTAGATAGGTAGTGGTATAAAAGTCAGGTAGAGAATGCTCGGAGTAAGCCGAAAATTTATGGTCGATTCCACAAACATAAATATATCTTAGCTCCATATCTTAGTTCCATTGTTGACTATTTTGTAGCTAATTCCTTGATAAATGGTATTTTAGTTAGACAGACAACAAAACTTACCAGTTATTAACTTGTAAAATTGTGAGTCCTGTTTCTTGTGCTAACTGTTTCTTTTGTTCTTCGGTAGGATATGGATGCTGAAATAAACAAAAAATAAAAAACTATTAAAAAATTTGAAAAAAATTGAAACATCCCACATAGTTTACACCATTGAAGTGATATACCATATTCCCTAGGAAATTGTAAGGAATGTTGATAAAAACTTCTTAGGAGGCATGTTACATCAGTGGAAATAACCAAATCTAAAGCAAATTTAGTTTTAAAAATTGAGGCATCATTTCAATGTTCAGTTTAAAAAAAATATATGAAAGAAAAGATAAGAACAGTTCAATCATATAAAGTAGAGTAAAAGGAAGAAAAATGACTGGTTACTGGATGTGTATTTACAATGGATGACAGTTATGTCCAATGAAATCAAATTTACATGGTGTTCAGTCGGAGTTAGCTTTCAATGATAGACAGCCAATGGTTTTATCTGGAGGTAAAAATTCAATGGACAGGAGAACCAGAGCAACACAGCATTCAGATCGGGCTGAAAGGAGATTCCTTGGACGTGAAAGGCCCAATGCTGCTTTCAATGATATCACAGCTAGCGAAGCTAACACTAAATCAGTCAAAGATGAAATTATGCAAATGGTTTGTCAAAACTCCGCATCAGTTTAATAGCATGACGAGTTATGGCAGGGTTTGAACAGAAAGAGAGTTGGATCTCTGGGCAGGGAAGCGAGAGGCGATATCTCTTTCTGGATGGGATTGTGACCATCACCAATCAGGAAGAAGCAGCCATTTTTGGTTGGACAAACAGGCCCTGGTAGATTAGATGAGCTGTTCCTTTATGATCTGATTTTTTGCTTCTGACTTAATGGGTAAACTCAGTTGGAATGGGTACCCTACCCTCAGAGGCACCCAGCAGAAATCTAAAAAAAGCCCAGGTTATGGCTGGGTGCCACCCACTGCCCACTCAAGGGAGAAATGGTAAAGCTAATAAACAGAAACTAATTTAGCCTTCATCATCCCAGCTGTCTGATGACAAAATACCAGAGTTAATGTCCAGCCTGTCCAACTTCAGCAAGAGTAAGATTAGCTCAATTAATAATAAATAATGCTATAATGAACTAAAAAGTGAAATTCTTCAACAGTTTTTCACATAATCAAAAGTGCAATATAAAAGCTGCTATATAATGTTTCATTAAAGCTCTACAATAGCCAGATCTACCCAGATTACAAACTTTCAGGAAATACCAACTACTCTAGTTTGATGGACCCCAAAAAAGTAGAAAACTCTAAATAAAATTAAAAAAAAAAATAAAAAAAAATAAAGGTGAACAGATTTTTCATGAAGCAATTCTAAAGCAATTTCAGATGACCTAAAACAATATTATTAGACATGAAATGTTGAAAATGACAGATGTTCAAAATGAAACAAGTTTAGAAGAGAAAAAGACCAAAGTTACGGCTGAACAAAGAAATAATAATTATTATAATAAAAACTTGCCACAATTTTTGATAATTAAGATAGTGTATATATTACACCTCAGTTGACAAATTTGAAGTCAAAAGGGGATGAAAGAATTGAGAACACAAAACTAAAAACATTTTACTTAACACCCGAGCAGTATGTACTGCTGATTCCTGAGAGTCGCAAATAACTACAAATTCCAGATTAATTCAACTATTAATGGAATTTTTTTTCTTAAAATGTAGTTTTAATAGGTTGGAGGGAACATTAAGATTAATTTTGTCTTTATTGATTATCAATCACATAACAGTGACAGCAGTTTAATGAACTTTCTTCAAAGTTCCTTCCATGACCTTGATGAGATGAGGTTCTATGAAAATTACTTCGTTTCTTGTCGAGTGTGATGAAATAGTAATAAAAGTATGAAGAGCTGGTTGAAGATGAGGCGGGTAATGTTCAGGTGATAGAGGTTCTATGTGGAGAGCTGTCACCTCCAAAGATTGATAGGACTTCAGGAGGAGCCGGGCTACAGCCTTCAAACACAAGTAATCAACCTGCAGTGACCAACTATTACAGCCAGCAAAGCCATACACAGCTATAATAGATAAATTAATTGGTAAATGAGAGGGTTTCAGGATGACAGCTTACCAACTGGGGAGGATATTTCAGTTAAGACACTCATATCACCCAAAGAGCTCTTCAACTCAAGAGGATGGGGTTTTTTCCTTCCTTTTTTTTAAATGGAGAAGAAGAGTTATCTGTTGAGAACTACTGGTTGGCCGGCTAACAGAGGTTGGAAGAAAACCTTCATTTTAAAACGGATGAGTTGTCTGTGTATAAAACTTGTAATCACAGGCCTCATCAAGCTTGGTGACAGATGAAAAATTGCTAAGGAACTTGGCTACCACATATAGGACATCTTGTGGTTGATAATAGGAAGTGAGAGTAGACTGCAGCCCACTGCCTCATATCAAATGATGATGTATGAGGTATACTTTCCTCTCTTCAAACAAGACAGTGGAGGGAAGAACTACCTGAGTGAAAGGGTGTCTCTTTGAAACGAAGCCCTTCCGCTGAGAAAATCACCCCAATAAAGATAGTCAAACAGAAACAATTTTGTCCTTCTTTAATCTTAGAGCGAGTAAAAGTGATGATATATTACCTGCCTGTCTAATTAACCCACAGGAGCTATTCCTGTCTAGCATGACTGGAGACATTTTACAGATGTCGTAATGCAACGATTAACATTGGCAATCAGGCAAAACAATAAACGTGTTAACACAAAGACATATTAATAATCTTGAACAGTTTAGGTTTCAATGAATTTATTATATTTTTACTTAATAAGCTTCTCAAAATGATGGGAGTTCATCTACCAGCTAGTGTAAAAAGAAAGATGAATACACATTTTGTCTTCTGACATTTTTGCTTGGCTATAGGGAAAGTGTCTCTTCCACAAGACCACAGGTGTGGTTAAGAAATGAAGACAGCAGGTAGTGGGTATGTTAGAATACAGGTGTGCAAAACAGACTGTGACTGGATGTTAAGCATTAGGAATGCGAGTCAGTTTGATTAGATATTGATGGATCATAAATCACAGTGACTGGCCAGTGTTTACAAATCACCTCTCTTAACCTGTCAGACCATTTGAAAAGAGAAAAACAGCTCTAATTGAAATACACACACTCAATTGTCCTGCCTTTTCAAGTCTTTCGCCTGGGTGACCATGCCACTTGTTTAAGTGGACATAAAATTCACACAACAAGGCAACTTACAATTGGCTGAGGAAATAAAGACATTGAGATGTACTGTCACGTACAGAGTTCTACTACAAACACAACCATTGCAACCTTCGCCATTTCAAAACAGAACTCTTTTCTCTTCTCAAATGTGCTCATTTAATAGACTCGACCACCTGGCTATTGAACTCTTTGACGGGTCGTGATCGCAAATCACACCTTATCGTTACCACGGTTACTTAATGCTTTCTAAATGTTAAAATTGTTCACAGACCTAAAGAAGAGGCACTGAAGTCAAAACGATATTCACCATTTGATTTCACAATAAAAAAGGACACTCTACTTTAAATAAGTAAATGCATACAGCCACTTCGAAACCAAAATTATTGTTGAAAATCTTGCGAAATAAGTTCCAGTATTTAATAGGAATTTAATAGGCAGCTAAGATCAGCATTTCCCAAGGTTTGGAGGAGCTAATTAATAGAAGGATTTCACAGGATTAAGAGGTTCATCTTTACTTTGATCACAAAGAGTCAGCAAATAATGAAGCATCCGCATAAAAATTATATTGATTATCTAAATAAAACAAATATTTAAAAACAAAATGTTTTCATTAAGACATAAGACTTACACAAAGGGAGATAACAGTGTGTGGCTTGGATTGTTATTTCTCAGACAGGACTGTTCTCTAATTGCAACAATTTGTCTGTTTCCCGTCCAGCTAAGCAAGGCTACCTTACTTAATCACATTCTCATGTACACATTATTGCAGCTAGCCCCTCTCGTATGTGAGTGCACAATTTGATTATTTTCTCATCCCGAGCAGACAAATATTGTCCATCTTCAACAAGGCAAACTCCCTTTTGGGCATGTTTTGATAGTAACATTGCTAATCGATCCCAAGCAGTTTACCCATTAAACCAGATATCTTTCATAACACCAATTAAATGACTCGACTAAATGGCTTTTATTAGATGTGTCAACTAATTCATACATAATTTGCCCTGGATAAATAGGGGATATTTTTACAATTGGACATGTTGAATTGGGAGTGGATTCATTGGGGCACGATTGTGAGCTGGGAGAGACCGTGCTATGTAAACATGGCTGTCAGGGAGCCCTGTATGGCGCTCTGGTGCTAGAGACTCTCTCTGAAGACAGTGTAAACAGGAGTTGAAAAGAGAGTTGAGGAGTCCAGCACCTGCATCAGTTGTCAGATATAATGGTGGAGATTGACTGTATCAACACACTGACGAGCACTCTGTTATTGTTACCTAGTCCTTTTACCTCCTCTTTATCCCTCTATTAATCTGTTAACAATTGAAATCCTCTCCAACGGCTGGGAAATATTGACACAATCACTGATCACTGGACAAATTATTTACATACGCCCGGCTTAAATTAGTCGCTCTTTTGTAAGACATTTACTAAACTATTTGCACAGACAACTTAGCTTTGACTTTTCACAGTTTTCCAAATACCTCAAAGAAAACTCGGCAGAGGGACCAAAATATGACCTTTTAGAACAGTATAGTTTCATATTTTTGACATTCTTTAAAATATATTGTTTTGTTCTAAATTTTCTTTAAAACCTTTTGTTTTCATTGGCAATAATACTTAACTACTTTGAGATTTTTACTTTATTCTAAGAACACAGAAGAATAACCCCCAAAGACATCCTTTTTGAAAATATGTCACCATGTTAAGAAAATGATTCCAAAAACTCTGATTATAAGAAAAATGCCATTGATTTTGATTATATAAAGTACAGTTGATTGCTTGAAGAAAGTAGACAGTAAGCCTTACACATGATTAGCCTGGCGACAGAACAAAAACTAATAAATCAACAGCAGAGAATATGAGACTTTTCGGAACTCAGAAACCTTTCAAAAGAACTTTGAGATGCCTTGCATTTCACCATCGGATACAATCCCCTTTAAACAATGTTCAAACTTGCATCATTTATATCTGTGGCTTGACCCTTTGTACAGGTTTCTGTTTATTCTGGGGGTCCACTACTGTCACAAAATAAGCAATGTGAGATTGTTGTGCTGGGAAGCTCTAGAAACAATAGCTATGTACTAATCACCCTTTGTCTCTTTACAAATTTAAGTATCTTTTTCTACAGATAACAATACATTCAATTTTAAGAGAGAGAAAATAAATCAAGCACAACTTAAGTTCTTTATAAATATAAAAAGTTCTTGATAAGCAATGAAATCCACAACAAAAATGTAATTCTTAAAAGACAAAAACACTACCAGAGTATTTGTATATATGCCTCATACATGTATGCTATTTACATGTATTAGGGGAAAATATGGAGGGTATGTTGATGGATATTTGTAATAATGAAACGAACAAAAATAGATTGATTAATTTTCTTTAGTCAACATTACTTTTTTTTATTTCTTCATTACATGTTAATATTTGTCTCTTAGCCACTGAATGGGTAACTTTATAGATCTGAAGACCTTTTGACTTAAGCTTTCCTATAGCCTCGATTCTCATGGTGCTTATCATGAATTCCACTTGGTCAAATCCTGCTGGTCAACCATTCTTTATTTCCCTCCCCTGATTACCATGTGTCTCCTATACAAGGGACTTTAGGAGCTTCTGCCCAATTAAGCTGGCGTTAGATTCCCAGGGTCTGGACAGATACATAGGAACAGGCCAAATTTTGCTTGTTTGTAGGCTGGCTTCTGTAACCAAATAGCAAACAGCTCCGGCTCCAATGGTCCACTGATTTAATTTTCTTTTCCTAGCGATAATGGCCTTAATTTCTTCCCCCAAACCTTGCATTTTGCAAATTGCCCCGAAATGGCAATCCAGTCAGATAAAGAAGACGAGATGGAAAAAAATCAGATAGTGGATAAAGCAGCACATTACATTTGCCTAATCCAACTTCTATTTTATTCTATTAGGGAATGCTAGCACTCCAATTTTATGCTTATCCAAGACATCCCAGGCCGGCTTGGCAAACAGAAAACCAATTTGGGAAGCCTCTATTTCTCTCTTGCTCACACAAAATTAAATCTTCTTTCTGCTCACCTTCTGCCTCCAATTTCCTTTAGTATTTTCCTCTGTTTGTGTTATAAAACATAATTACCACACTTGGAGGAAGTAAATGTCTTAGTTTTTCTCCAAGACCCGTGAAAAATTGATGAACATATTATGTGACATTTGAAGGAAAGAGATACACTGCCACCTACAATAGCTGACCAACTTATTCCTCCGCACTAAAATACACAGTAAGGATATTCACATACAGTTGCGTAACGCTTAACAAATTATATTTTTTTACAATATATAACCTAAAACAACATATAATCAAGCCTATACAAGGAGACTGGAAGAGTGTCAAAAACAAAATTAATAGCTCCAAAATGAACATTAATTGTTGAGAACATTAAGCCAGAAAACAATACGATCAATAACCTGAATCTTAATCTACTTGAGTTATACAAACTAACCACAGCAATAAATAAATGATACAAACATGATATATACAAACATGATATATACAATGTAAACTTTCTCTCTGAGGTTTGATAGTCTATATATTATGACTGAAGGGAGAAATGACTACAGAGTCTAGAGGGAATTAGCTATATTAACAGCTACATGAGAGTTGTCATAATGAACAATGACGTCTTAGACAGATCCACTGATGAATGGAGCCTATCAAGAACAATTCTTATATTATTGATGACAATTGAGATTCTTCTCATCACGCAGTTAGAATTTATACTGCTTCAACTTGTTAACATTTCAGCTTTAATATCATCCATCTGTCCCAATTATAGCTTGAAAAAATATGAATCTTATAAAAAAAGGTTTCAATACTTGTCAGATATGTCAATACTTGATCTTGTGTTTTCTATAAATTATCGACATAAATTTTAATAATCTATTCAAATAAATTTCTTCCTTTATACTCTTGGAAAAAATATATATCAATTGAAACAAAATTAGATTTAATTAAATAAAAATTTTAATTAGAATTTTCTGCTCTGGCGTGTCTTTCCTTTTTAAATTTTACCACATTTTACAACTCTTCTTATTTAAAATGAGACTTTAAACACTATTTTCTTTCACAGTCCTTTACTTAATTTGAGACTTTTGTTTCTCCTGTTTTTATATTTTAATCAATCAAAGTTGACCACCTTGTGTAACCTTTCCCACAGACTGGTTAGATGTGATTATAGAAGAGGTCTGGTCATTAAAATCCCTACAGAGCAACATTGAACAATACCCAGAGCTAAACAGAGACGCTAGAATAGAGCGCCCAGCTTGAGACTCCCTATTTCGTATCAATATCGTTTTTCTCTTATAACTACAATGAAAGACAGCTGGCTGAAATCAGGTTAGCCCATAATGTCCTGGGAAATAGGTAATCGTGATTGGAACTCCTTCAATAGCCAACCAAATGTGCCGCGTATGGGACAAGAAAACTCAATGAGAAACTCCGAGGCCACCTGGGGGTTGTAACGCGCAAACTGTCAAAAGCATGTTTCCTAAAATGTTTTTCCCATCACTGGGGTCATCATAGAATGCAAATTGTTTTAGCTATCATTGTTTAAGGAAGATCTTATTTTGAGCGGACCTATACTGGGCCCTGGTTAAACACAAAGCCTTCAAAAGCTAGGGCTTCACTTCCAATTAAGATCAGAATTCCCTCAGCTTGACATTATATCTAATAAGAAATATATATGTTGAATTCTTATTACCCAGAATTCATTTGATTTTTGGCTGATGGGATTGGCTTGGAAACTTTTGAAAGAAATGTTGTACAAAATCAACATTTGAATATTAACTGAAAATATTTACCAGCACCAAATCTACAAGTTTGCGTCTGAGTATAATCTTCTTAAACTTTGTGTGTGCTGTTCAAACATGGAAATTCCAGCAAATAACATACTAGTAAAAGTACAAAAAATAGAACGAAGAAAATGTCAACTTTGATACTATCTCTGAAGCATGGAGCTAAATTCTGTTAAAAAAATCCTCTAATTCGTGATAAATGTGACAAATCAACAGACAGATAAACCCAGGAAGCTCATTGGTCAGGATTACAAGGGAGAAAACTACTGGTTTAGAAGCCATTTTGTAACAGTTTAATTACTTCATGCTATTCTGGAAGAGAAATGTTAACATCAAGCAGGGATGGGGTGGCAGACACAAAGATGTTAAGAATGTAACTATGTGAATCTTTCTGACCCAAACATTTTTTGTCAAAAAAATTCCCACTATTTTTTTCAAACTTAAAAGTAGAATATGACCATAACACATTTATTTAATCAGATGTTATTTGAAAATTAGGCTTGGGAAATTATACTCAATGGGCCGAAAGTTGATACAGACAATGGCTTAAAAAATGATCCATCTTCAATCTACTGTTATATCAGTGAAAAAGCTAAAAAAGTTCTTGAAGTGAAAAAAAGGGTATAAGACCGAAGGGTTGAGGGGAGATAGAACCCACAGCAGGGAGGGGGAATTTGGAGTATTTGGGCGATAAGGATTGGGTATGAAGTATCAAACAAACCAAACAGAAAGGTATCAGTCTGGCTAAACGTCAGACTGATAAAGCAAGGAGTTTAGCCTTAGATTGGCCTTTATCTGTGGAACTGTCAGGGTCTGTCCCTTCCATCACACAGAGCTTTAGGAGAAGGCAGTCTCTAATCTGCTGGAGCCAATGGAATGGCAGAGATAAGGGTAGTAATGCTGTACCCTTCTCTGGGCACCCGCCCTTACTACTGCTACCATGGAAAGTTAGTCTATCATTCTTTCTACTGTTATAATTAAAGAATATAAATGTTTTCATAATATACTGTTATAAATAATATACTGTTTATGATAAATTTATTTGCTCCTTTTCAAAGGAAACCCTTATTGGCTGAAAATCTATCTACGTCTGGTCTCTAAAACAATTTGTCACAGATCAACCTTCCCAATATGAGGTTTTAAACCATGAGTTAAAATAAACTTTTTGTAATATAATGTACCATTTCTAGGTTTATTTTTTAAAATTTTAGTTTTTTTCTCAGAATTTTAGAAGATTACCAATACCTCAGCTCATTATCACCTTACACTAAAACATGCCATCTCACCAAACATCATTCCTCATTTCCAACAAACTTTTTGTCAACACACACCGTTCTATTTTTGGTGGCACTTCAAAGAGTTTTGGGTAATTACTGTTCTTGTTTCTGGATTTTTTAACTTTCTGGTATAAGTTTTCAGACAAATAAAGCCTGGTTCTGGCACCACCTTGTAGCCCTCCACAATTATTATCAGATCTCAGTAAAACAGACTCTTTCTTTAACAGACTTCCACCATCATTAACCTAGATTGTGTCCAACTCATTCATAGTTAACATTCTTCTACTAATTCTAACCTTGTTCTGCTTATTCTTCAACAATAACATGGTTATTTCTTAAAAAATCAAGATTCCAATATTCCTTTCTCTTTATAAATGTTTTTTTTTTCTACAGAATTAAATTTTTAATCTTTGAACTATAAACACAAACTTTATTTTTTCTGTAAAACTTTAACAACTGTATTCATTCTGAACAAATATTACAGTTGTTTTTTTTTTTCTAGATATGTTTTGGAATAATTAAAAGTACATTTTGGAAACTTAACATTTTCCTATTCAAATCAAACTGTGATTACCCAATTGAGAATGAATAAGTGTTCTCGATTAGTTTGGAAACTATTAATTTATACACTGTACTTCACATGATTACATATCTGGAAAACAAAATTGGAATTGGTAGAAATAAAAGAATTGCTAAAACATAAACCGTTTTTGAGAGGTGTTAAGGCAAGAATATCAAGTTTGACCTATTTTATGATCAGTACCAAGAAAACAATAATTCTAAATGAAAAGAAAGTTTCTGATTGGCAGAAAAATATGAAAGATGACTGAAGGTTGCTTTATGATTGGTTGATTGTTGTGAGATGAAGAAATGCTGAGCATTGATTGGTGGACAACAAGAGATGGTAATTTGGGGGAAAAATGGAATTGCGTAGAATAGAGGGTTTGAATATCGTCTGTATTCCGCACAGATAAATTGGCAATATCAGATATAGTGGAGATGTGATTTGAGGTTGAGCCTTTCTTGACAGAATATGTAATCCCTGAAAATCTGACATTGATAGAAGCTGTCTTTCACCGCCTTACATGTTTGTGAGGGGATACAAGAGGCAAGTGAAAATTAATGGTTGGCGTTCTATGAGTCACGGGCAATAAGGGCCAGAGATTCAATAACTGCCCTTCACAATATCCCCCTTTCTGTCAAAGAGATGAACTCATTTGCATATGAGAGATTGCGCTCATCTCCCAAAATCTTATGCATTCCTTTGCCATGGCAACAAAGAGTTTTTCTGGTTAAAATTTAAAAATATTGGATCTAGTACTAAGATAGCTGCTCTGCTAGCAACTAGCCTCGAAGCTTTACTGGATTTTACAGACTTAAGTTTGACAGGACAAGCCTGCCACCTGTCACGGATACAGTTAGAGAGCTAGTTGTACCCTTACCCATACCTACTCTAACCAAAACAACTTTAACAAGGAATGATAAATTATTTTTGGAAAGAATGGGCATTTTGATAACAGAAAAGAAATGATTATAAATTGTAAAAGTTTGTACTCACTGTTAAATGTTGAAAAAGCCATGCTCTCATGATATTAGTAGCTACTTTTGGAAAAATTCCTCTTTTCTTTTGTCTTTTTGGATTTCGTTCATCTGTGTCTTCGTCCGCTGTTCCTTCCCCTGAACCTACACTATTGTCCAGGCCATCCCCTATAATAAACAAATATCAATAAATTATCTATTTTGTCAAATTTAAACCACTTTTAAAATATATGTTTAAAAAAATTGCGTAGATCAAAAAAACACATGAAAATCAGAAATATATATTTTTTTCACATCTACATGTAGCTGGATTAGTAAATAATATTTTAAATAGGCTAAATTTGATGGGAAAGATAGTCGCCTCTGAAGCTGTCATGCAATAAAATAACATTTTCTAATATAACATTACCTACAAAAGACACACAGCTTAAATCTGTCATGTGATGGGATAAAAGTCTAAAGTCATTTATTCTATTTTATCAAAACCCTTTCTAAATATTGTATTATTATGAAACGCCTTTTATATAACACAATGCAACAAAAGACAAGACAGAAAGCAGAACATTCACATTTAACACATATGAGACAGGGATAATGCAACAGATAATGTTTTTGTTCTCCTGTTCTTAGCTCCTGTTAACTAGTAAGTCCTTTTAAAATGTAAATTCAGAAAAACTTGAAGATTGGAAGGCAAGGTTTAGGGATATAAAATGTGGCTGTTTTTACAAAAGAGCAGCTCAGATGGAGTGTTATGACTGATCCCTTTACAATGTATATATCAGCTTGAAAATTATCTCCTAATGGATGTGATTTCGAAATAAAAGGTCGACTGGCAAGGATAGTAATAATCGGGATCACAAATTGAGCAGATAATGGTAATTCAGGGCGTATCATTGTCACTGATTCTTTACACTTTCAATAGACAAAGGGCGCTGCCGCAGACAATGACTAAGTTAAGCACACCTGACTGAGAGGTAATTAGTCCTGGCACAGGTTAATGACATGGTCAAATCGGGTCAGATCACAAACATAGAATAAAGGTAAGCAGATCAAACTCAGGCTCCCAATAATAACTAATCTTTAACATTATTTAACAGATTAATTAACAATCACAGATAAAAATCTTTGCTAGATTGATCTGCTAGAAGTAGACATACATGTAGCTTTAGTAGCTTAAGTGCTATACATCAAATAGGGCAAGATTCCATCAGGATTACTATTGGAATAAAACAGTTGCTTGATAACTCTTCATACAAAAAAGAATTTTATATTCTACCAGTATACACCAAAATATCTCAGAGTTTTTTTTAATTCTTTAACTGTATAATGCTTGATGTCATCAAAATTAAAAAATTTCCCTTTGACTTTGTGAGGAAACAGACAAAAAAAAATCCAAGATTACAACAACTTAAACATAACAGTTGAATAAAATAATTAAACACAGGAATGTTAGTAAGGCTGATAATAAACAGATAATCAAACAGACAGACTGACAGACACACTTGACAAGATGTCAACACTATCAAATGTGACTGATGATTTACACTGAGGCTAACTAGAGATGACACTCTCTCAGGTAGCTTTCATAAATCTCTATGGTTTGGTGTCAGTCCTGACAGAAACGCAGGCCTCCTACATGCCCTCTCCTCCCCATGGACCCATTCATCATAAAAACTACAGCCTTTCTTAAAGAGCTGAACGTGAAAGCTTGGGTTATCTCCCTTGTCTATAGTTTTACTTTATATATGTGAATATAATTATGTTAGGGTAGAATATCCAGGATATATATTATAAACCAAATACAGTATTTAATATGTGTACGGTTTTAATTGTAAAAAACAAATCCTCATGTGTCTAATTTACGGGTTGTCATGGCATGTATTAATTGCCAGGAAAGGCTTATGTTTGTTGTGTATACACGTTGGAAGCATTCTGTACAGTGAGGGGAAGTAAACCATTCAAGTCATCATTTGGAGTATACAACAGATAATTGCAGGGCTGCTGTTGAGTTTACTTATCAGAACTGGCAAGTATTTCCACAGAGTCTGTGTTTATGTGAAAAGCCCGTCCAAACGGAGCCCTGCCTAGTTATACCACAGGAGACCATAAGGATGCCAGGGCACCCACACAAATTGCATAGAAAACAGACCCTATACACATTAATATTTTGCCCATGTTTTTCTCTGCGGCTATAAGATTTGGTTACTGAGCCAAGGGAAACATCAGTTTTAATTGAAGGTTCAGTCCGTCATGGTTAGCTAACCTCCGACAAACAAGGCGGGACCCGTGTGGCCAGGTTAGCCTGGCTGGACGCAGACCTAAACACCCCTTATACCACTGCCCTCAGGCCCAACAAAAAATGGAGGTCACAAAGATTGTGATTTTCCATTTGATAAGCAGCCATACCTTAGGCAGTGTTACGACTAGGCAAACAGAGAGGGTTATACGCTCGGCTGATTTTCAATGAGTAACAGGGACCCACGAATTAATAGGATTCTCTTCAAATTGCCCTGAGTACCAGAAATACAACCTATACACACCTACACTGGCCGAGGTGAATTACAAATAATAGCGGCGGTGGCGTTTTTCTTTCTATCTGGCGAGTGGTTAATACCTGCTGCTTGAATTGTTCCCGTCTAATGCATACCATTAAATAAATAACATTTAATAATGAGTAGCTTCATGTTCCGTGACTGATAATGAAATTAGAAACAGTCATGCCAGTTAAATGATTTTCTCTGAGGAAACAATTATACCCCACTTACTGAGATAATTACTTCAACACAAAATGTTGCTGAGAAAAGGAAATAATATGTGGCGATTTTCCTATTACTGCCAATTCAATGTTCACAGACTGTGATGGGCACATAAAAAACAGTGACGTAAAGACAAGGTAAATGATAACAAACTAACTTATCAATACAGCCATCTATAAATGTGTCCACATTACCAGCAAAACAGCTTTAAACTTGCAGAACCACACAAGGTAGGTGAGCAGACTAATTATTAATTAAATTTCAAAGTGCCCCAAGCGCTATAAAAACTTGATATCAAAAACGTTACCAAAAACAAAACAGCATCCGCCATGAAATATTAACAAATATGTATTAAAATATATTTTAATAAAATAAATGAAAATTGTTTCTTTTAGCGTTCTTACTACATACATACTGTCTTTTCATGACAAATTTTGACTTGTTGCCTGCCATAGATTGAAGATACAACACACAGATTTTCTATGTTTTGAAAGAGGCGGAGTTGCTTGTAGCAAATTCAATGAAATATAATTGGATGGCTTTGAAAGGTTGTTCCCGATTGAACCAGTTCAAATTACAACAAGACTCACAATTGTATGGCAAGTATAAAATAGACTACATTCTGTTTATGTATGCTTATAAGGAATAGCTAACAAAATATTTTTGGTGTCAAAGGCTATGTGTAAAGTCTAGTTTTCACAGTCAATGCTTTATTATCTCTTCATATGTGTCTGGTAGTGAACCAATTCAAGAGAACCACAAATCTATGACTGATAGGCAGGTTTTTTTCTGTGGCATCATTAGGAAAAATCTTGAAGCATGAACAAAAGCCAAGGGGGGTTGAGCATCCAATGTTAAGAGGAGATCTACTGAAATAGGCTGAGTGGAGAGGGAGCCTTTTCAGAGATACTGTTTTCAGAAGAAGGACAAATAAACTGTTTGTTAAGTTTGGAGCAGACAAGAGGTATTATAGGTGACCAGTGAACTGTTAACATCTACATGCCAGCCAGTTCACTAGTTTATCCCTTCAATGGGGTGCTGTGTTTCATTCATAACACCTCAACACAACTCACATATACTATCTAGCAAATATCTCTACATTCACCCTATAACTAAATAAAATTAGGGTAACTTGTACTTCATTTTATACCTTACAGGACCTTGTCACCACCCCACATCTTCCCCAGAATAAATATTCAGAAAAAATACAAATGAATATAATTATAGAGCTATATATACAAAATATAATAATGACCAACTTTTCGTACACGTGTTTAATTCCCGCCTCAAAAAATATTATGGCCCTCAATATAAATTGTAATTGATATAAAGTAGAGAAGGATACAAAATTGCTATTCACATTTTATATATGAAAACTGCTTTTATCTCCAACAAATCTAAGATTGAAACATGAATGGAAATAGTCTTTATGTACAATAATAATGATGTCATCTAACAGCTCTTTCCTAATGAAGAGACTTCTTTGATGTTGAGGGGACAAAAACCATTAGCTCTTTTACATTCATCCATTCAAAGGCACTTAAGACAAGGGTCAAAGGTTAACAGCATAGTCATTATTAACAATGAAGGTATATATAACTATAATAAACATCAAGAACATTTCATAAATGAATAAATACACTCAGAAATTAAAACACAGAAATAAGATTGTGCTCTGATATACTTTGTTGGTTGCGCATAAATCAAAACTTTAAAATCTGTTCTTATCCGTTATTCAGCTTGAAGAAAGTCCTTAATCCAGACAAAAGTTAATACATTTTTATATCTACATTTAAACCATCCAAATGCTCAGAGTTAATTAAAAGTAGTGACATTAACAGATTAAAATAGAAACAAATATTATTTATATTTATATATATATATTTTTTATTTTTTTTATTTTTTTTTTATAAGTATGCTGATCTACAAGGAACAATCTCACAGAAACCAAATTTAAAAAAATGAAATAGATATAAATATATTTATTATCAAAATGTACTTTGCGATTTATTTTGATGCAGGATAGTGTATATAAATAAAGACAAAATAATACAATGCATAAAAATAAATTAAGATTTTCAAAAGATTTTCACATATTTGAGTTTGTACAAATTGCGTACGATAAAGGCTTTAAAATCAAAACCTTTCTTATCTTAAAAACAATCTCCCAGACAAGACTCCATAAAAACACATATGATTGAACAATGTATTGTTATTTCAGGCTATAATAACATTTTTTTCTTCAATAGCTCCTTTGGTTATGGTTTGAACAGGTATGGCCAATTATCATGTCATAGTTTGAGAGGGAATCGTCATCTGGTGAGCACGCAGAGCGATTGGAAGGCCCAGCACAAAAGAACAGACATGTAAAAGGGCTAATTTTAAAATCTGAAATGAATCCAGAAAGCAGCAATTTGGATTCTAAGGATCACTGGTTAAGAACTCTGGCTAAATTTTGGAGAGATTTTAATTTTGTTTCTGGAGATAGTATTGTGCGTTGCAGGGTTGAAGGAGTAGACATCTGCAAGGCCAGCAGGGCGAGAAGGGAGGGCATCTCTGATAAGATCTTAGCTCTACAGCCATTAGAGGATGATAATGAGGGCATTAAATTGGTGAAGCTGGCCATCATAATAGAGGAGCTGGTTGCCCCTTCCCCAGCATCCTTGCGCCAGCACAATACCCTATACTGCCCTCAACCTACACTGCCCAAACCCTTATTCTATCAACTCCTCTCGCCAAATACCCAGCTGTCTAAATCACTAACTCTTAAAACTCAAATCTATTCAGTTTGACAAAGTTTTAATAAGGCTATTTTATAAAATTTCAAGACTCTCCCCAGATAAATATAGATTTCTAACAATTACAGTTTTGCCCCTTGTTTGATATCAGCCAAGAATCCTAGCAAAAAAAATATAGCTGTCAAAAAGAGTGAATTTTCCCTGGTTGTGATGAGTGATACATGTGGATATGATAGAAAAAATTTAGCACAGATTTGATAAGAAGTTGTGCGAGTGTTTTTTGTTGAGTAGCTCAGCAGAGAGACCCAGGGGCATCACGCCAACAAGGCCAGGGTCAGATTTATCCCATACCAGGGTTCTCTCTCCACCTGGTTTGGTTTTCTAAACTCTCTCAGAAAAACCCAAGAGCTGTCTCCTCTAATTTACTCATTCATTTATCAGTCATTTCAGTTGCCTTTCTCTGTATTGCCAGCCAATCCCAGCACAAACCGCTCTATAACATGGTCAGCACAACACAGCTTTACAACCACAAGCCCCCTACTGTTACTTTAGCTACTTTTCTCTCTATTACCACACCCTTCATGGCGTGTTTTTTTTAAATCTGCAGAGGGCAAAGATGACAAAAAGGAATTTTTAAATGTTCAATGTGTGGAGATTTTTTTCAAGCAGCAAAGCTTGAGTTAAAAATTAAATTTGTGTTTGTGTAGATTTTATCAGCATACAATTATATTTTCTGACCCATTAAAAAATCACTAAAACTAAATTAACAGAAAAATAACTCACATGTGACAGCAAAATAGAAGAGTTAAAAAAGACAATGTTAATGAAGACATTACCAATTGTGCAATATCAAAACATATGATTTAAGTGAAGCATAGATTTGAAGTAAATCTTCATAGCATTATTTAAGTCTACTAAAAATTAAAGAATAATTGAGATTTATTAAAATCTATTTTGAAGAAAATATCAGTCAAATGAGCAGGTACATAAAACTTATCTTTCAAGTATAACCTTCATGTAAGAGAGCATAGTGTAATGTGATAGTCATAAACAGTCAGATATGTGAAGATATGTCAGTTTCTTGCCCTTGGACACAAATTGACATTAAGTAGTTCATATGATGGATAGAAAAACAATTCTCAATCTTATAGCATCAGAGAAGTATTCTAATAATAAATTAAATTAAGGTCGGCAGCGGATCGTGAAATTTTACAAAAACATAAAAAAAATATTAATTTTCAAGACTTTGAGAAAAACATTTTCTGAGATTCAACTTGGCGATGTTTTCAAATAATTCTGGTCATGTCTGAGGCGCTTGACAATGAGTATAGCAAGTAGGCCTCTTCTGAGGCTCTTAGCTGACACAACCATCTGTGGGTAGTAACCGCATAAAGACAGCCAGTGCCCCTCAGTAACTACCCACTATTGTTTTCAACCAATTCCCTGGCCTCCCCTGTTTTGACAGACACACAGCTTTCTCCACACTTCATCTGCTAAGATAGTAAATGCAGCAAATTCTCTGTACACAGACAATAGAGGGGAGCCGACTAGGACAAGTGAATCTTATTGTCCACTGGTTGGATGAATTTAACTGGAGAGAGAATTTCAGCTCTTCCTTCATAATTACCATCCCTCGAGATGAAATCACAAACGGCTATTGCCTAGCATTGCTGGATAGCATGCTTTTCCTTCAAACCTTGTCCTTTTAAAATCTGACATGCAAATGATACTGATTGGACCGACCATTGTCTTACTTTAAAGTATATTAAACTAGGCAAAAAGAAACATTTAACAATTATATAAGTCAAAACAAACAATTATAACAGCTATGAGTATAGACTTCATTAAAACCAAATAAATTTTCAAAAGCATAACGGTATGTTTTAACATTTATTAAAGCAAATTACATATATTATATTTGCTGTGTTGACCTTTTTTGTTTTCAAGATTTAATTAGTTTGAAACGGAGAACACCCAGTATGTTTTTACAGTAGATTGTCAAAGAAAATCCCCTGTAACATCACAGAAGTCAAAGGTAATGTTTTAGATTCTAAAAGGTGTGTCTGAAAATCCCAAATAACAATGGGAAAAGGTCAACCTCACAAATTTAATCAATGAAAGGCAAAGCAAAATAATCAGAGAACAGAACAATAGCATGTGGTTTGTGAAGAATGGATTAACTTGAGATCTGACTGCTAAATCAACCCCTACCCTTAGGCAAGTCCACCCACACAGAGAAACTGTCAGAGTATCTGGTACCTCAGAAAGACATGGGTGTTCAAACCTAATTAACATCACAATTAAATCAATCCTAACGACTGCCATAGACATATGTCAGTCATATTGACAGTGTTGTTCAATAATTATTAAGAAAAGGTGGTTAAAAGTGTGTGCAAAATAAACCATTTTTTTTACATATAAATTTGATATAAGAAAAACTAAAATTTTAAATGTGTGTATATATATATAGTTGAATAGTAATCAGAAAATAACTAAAACAATGGCATAACAAACAAAAATAATAAACCGAAAAGAATGACATAATAAGAAAAAAATCTTTCTACCTTTGCATTTGTAAATAAATAAA